>OZ035983.1:58340000-58582500 GCA_964035005.1 Erebia palarica
TAAGGCTTGTCGCAACAATGAGACAATTTATCGCACGAATACATGATGACAAGCTTTTATCGTCACCTCTATGACAAACTTACGAATCTGCAATTTTTGTGAAATCGTATTCGTAATTAAATGTTTGCATTTTTTATGTGTGACAAGCCTCAATAGTAATTTACTTAACCTAAGACAGAGGTGGAACCGTATTTAGTATGTTGTTTGCACACTGCGTTCGCACTGCGGTTTTTACAGGGTTTTATACAGTTTCCAGTGGCGTGTGGAAACTAATGAGTGTGTATCCCTCATTATATTATTATTGTTGAACAAAAATTGATAAAATCGTAGTGTAAACGCAGTGGTAAAGCGTTGTCACACTATCCGATCCGACATATCGCATCGGATGTGTAAGCGCTCTTACGCAACGAGTCACAAGAACGCCTCCCACCCACGCTAGCACCTGGCCACTTTGCTTGATGTCATTATACCCATACAAGTAAACTTATATTATGATAATCTTGTAATGAAATCGTAAATAATAAAATTATAACATTTTTATAAAAAATATTAATTAAATATAACCGTTATGGCGTTAAAATAACGATTCTAGATTTAAATATCATGTAACTATATGAAATTAGTTCATCATCTAGGTTTTGGATACAGAGTTTTCGTTGAATAACTCGTGCCAATGCATAAAATGATCGAAAATGGTGGCGTTATAACTCTCTCTCACTTACACCTATGTATAGTGTTTGAGCGAGACAGCATGATTAGCGCGGTTTCGTTTCAATTCGTTTCTGAATTGGCGCGAGCTGTTCTGTTATTAATATATTTTGAGAGTGTGTTAAATCTAAATATATTTATAATTAAGTTATTAAACTAAGACAAATGAGACTTCCTCTTCGAGAAGTGGCCAGAACGTATAACCTCCCACCCACCACAAAAACTTGTATATAACTTTGTTTGAATTGTTTTTTTTTATTACTTAATTTTAATTAACTATAGAGTGTATATTACTTTCGAAACACTTTCTTCGACCTATTATTTTTTGGAGTTATGCTACTAAATATTATACTTACTACACTTTAAAATGTAGATTAATTTGTTCTTATTTGAAATAATAACTGCAAATCGTAAAAGATTCGTGTATGGTAGCGTAATTTTAATAAAATAGCCTGAAAAGGTAGGTCTTCTATTTCGTAAACTTAGTGTGCTTACACACACGACTTTTGTGTTATCAAACACGACATATTAACGACACGACATATTGTCGTAAGTCCCGCAGCCGTTGCAATGTGTGCGCACGTTAGTAAAAAGCTTCATCAAAACTAGTTTAGGAGACGAGACAAAGGTCGCTTGTGTGCACCCTTACGCCCTAATTTAGCCTTAGATTTGGGTTAGTGATGTATCAGTTGTGTAAAATTGTAACATTGTGTAAATACTCAGGGCCCGCTCTATTGTAACAATTTTATTGTAACCAGTTAGTTGTTCGCTGTCCATTTTATCTTTTAAGGAGTTTGTTACCAAATATTTCTTATTTATGCGTTTTTTTTTTGACATTTCGCGTTTTCCGCGTGATTTGGGAGACACGGCTGTGTAGATCCGGAGTTGATGTTGGATTATTGTTGGATATAACTAGTTCATTTCTATCTAGATAGTTGGATTTAAGGACCGTATTGTTTTGTATTCCTTAAGCAAATTTTTAACGATGTTTTTCCGAAAAATATCGATTTTTGAATTTTGTTTGTCGGAAGTTTGCAAACCGATTCCGTATAATATAATTATTTATGCGTATTTTTGTATTTGAAGGATAATAAGGACATTATTTGAACATCTAAATTTGGGTATGTATTATGTACCCATAGATTTAAAATGAAGGTGGAGTAAGAGATATTTAAAAGAGAAAGAAAGTTAAAGTACACACAGCTGCGTCTCCCTTTAGTTTTAATACCCCTTGTTTATTATTTTTGTAGATTTATAAACATAGATTTATATACTTACTTACATTTATGTATTCGGATATGGGAGATATTATGTATTGGAGTTTAAAGGATTTTGAAGGCATGTATTAAAATAATTTACTTATTACAAAATATTTGATGTTTTTCCTGTAACTGGTATTTTGTAATAGGCATGTACTATCGAGGCATATTATATTCGTTTTTTTTTTACATTTAACACGTTAATTTAGAGAGTTTAGTTTTGACATCACCTTGTATTTCATTTTAGTGGCTTATCAGACTCGGCTGCCTGTTTAATATACAGGTGTGTGTTAATAAGAAATACTTTGACCAATAAAGTGATTAGACAACATAATTTTAAAGTTTACGAACTTTTTTGTATTTTCAATTTTATTTTGAAAGTAATAATTTAAAAGGTTCGAATAACGAAAAATTCTGTCCAATTTTATTGTTTTATCGAAGTTATCGGTTTAATATTCCTTTGAATATCAAGTATCGAACATCCTGTTGATTAAAAACTATTATTACCAGGTGGTACCCGAGTGTGGTCAATCACTTATCACTGCGTGTGTTTGTTACCATGTTTTCCGTACTGGGCATTTGTGTTGTCTTCCACTTATTTAAACATTGTCTAACATATCTCCAACATCAAGACTTTTGGGCAACAATTTATTTGACAACGATCGGATATTATAGTTCGATAAACTTATCTGACCCGTTGTCAGCGTCGCTAGTATCTATGAAAAAGAAAATAAAGACAAAAACTAAACAGGCATAAAGATTAGTTCCAATTTTGACCACCGGGTCAGATAAGTTTGTAATACTTGGGTTTGTAATACTTGTCGTACTTATCGTGAAATTCGTGCGGTGATATCGATATTGAATTGTAATTAATTATCACCAAAAGTATCCCTATTATAGGGGATTTTACATTAGGTACGAAACAATTCGAAATCGAGGTCCTATATTTAAAGATATGTCACCGTGAGATTGTAAAAACCGTTAGATTATCTAACTCGCGTAATTGTAAACTCTCGAAAGATTACAATTTAAGGCATTATTTTTCGTTAAATTGTAATCTGTTAGGTATATTAACCCGATAGAACCTAACTACCTGATTATTTATGTCGAACCCTAACCTAACCTACAAGAAAGAGACAAGAAAACGTAAAATACAATGGATATTTAAAAAATTTACACTCTGAACATTGAACGGTTCACAATCTTTCGACAGTTTACAATTTCGCGAGTTAGATTATAATCTAAGGGTTTTTACAATCTTACGGTGACAGATACATACAGCCACCGCTGAAAAATCGGCTTTACAAAAAGATGTCAGTCACGAAAATTGTCGTTTTTCGAGGTATTCAAACTCATATTAACTAAAAAGGCCTGGGGTGGTTATCTATTTTATAGGACTTATTACACAGCACTTTTTACAGGGCCCTGTGGTAAGGGTGGGATGGCCGATATTTAGAGCGTCGCTTATTACACAGCAATAAGGACCTATTTAGGGACCCTTTTTCCTTAAATCTTATTACACTACACTGTATCAAGTGTAAGGGTCCCTGTGAAAAGTGCAGTGTAATAGGCCTATAAAGCCTTATTTAAAGGGGGTAAATTGACAGGTTAAAAAAACGAATCCTTTCTGCGTTTATGGTTATTTATGGAGTTTATGGTTGCTCAAAAAGTCAAAAATTGCACACATGATTTCATGCATTTTACTGACAGACGTTAAAATACGCGACTGACTGTTAATCGTGTAATGGTAAAGGTGAATATCGAAATAGAATTTTCAAAAACAGTTATTTTAGGAGCCATTATTTATCACTTGGAAAACAGTTCTTGTAAGCGCTGTTATTTTGAAAACGTTGATAATACATTCAGTATTAATTATAATCACAATAATTGCAAGCCTAAAATATGCATATTCGGCCAAGTTATCATTATCAAGTTAACAAAAACAGTTATTTTAGGAACCATTTATCACACATTATATCTATATTTATATTTATTTTGGAAAACAGTTCTTGTAAGCGCTGTTTTTTGAAAATGTTGAAAATCCGTTCAGTATTAATAATAATCACAATGATTGCGAGCCTAAATATGCATATTCGGCCAAGTTATCATTATCAAGCTAGATCCAAATATATTTTTTTTGCCGTTGTCTTAAGTGAGTAAGATTACCTGACGCGACGCTATGCGACGCCATAGAAAATGACAAACTTGTCTACGCGACATACGTTGTCCCGTAGACAAGTTTGTCATTTTTGGTTACGTGAAGACTGTTTGTCGAGTCGCGATGTCGCGTTTGTCGCTCAAGTAAGGACAACGGGTGAGGGCCATCCATTCGTAGTCTAACGTAGTATTTGTCCATCTTACGATGTATAAGAAAGAAATTTATATAATGGGGCTGACATGTAATTAATTGTAAAAGCCCCTAAAAAAAAAAAAAATTACTTTGATGAACAATAAAAAAAATGTACAATATCGTCTGATCATGCCCTTACCATTACACAAATACTCTACTATATTTATTAAGGTATCCACCTATTATGTTATTGTATCTCCCCCTATGTAGTATTTGACGTTGTAAAGTGTTGGTTTATATAACAAAGATTTTTAAAATAAAATACTTAATACAAAGCCAATTCGTTTTATTTTCTATCATTACATAATAAGTACATTAAGGCTTTAGATACTAAAATAAAAATCTCACTTATAAAAGTGAGAGTAAATCGGTGTTTATAATTATTTATAAACATCGATTTTTTTTTACGCTCTAAGTTTTGCATAATACTGTTAAAATACTAGTTACCACCCTTACTGGTATTAAAAACGCCAAGTATTATTTCAAAATGTCAATCTTGTATAACATACCTTGACGTCCCTAAAATAATGATTATAATTCAAAAACACGAACGTCAACAATATTAAAACAATACGACCATAGGCGATGATAGCACGACGCCCGCAGTGAAGAATATAAAATTAAGTTAACTAAAAACTGGTATGCAAAGGCGGCCTTATTGCTTATAGGCCTATTACATTGCACTTTTCACAGGGCCCTTATTGGTGTGTAACAAGCGTCGCTTATTACACAGCAATAAGGACCAAATTAAGGACCCTTACTCCCTAAATCTTATTTATTTAATTATTTAATTTAATTTAATTTACATCACATCATAAAAATATTACTATTACATACTAATAAATTATATTATTACATTAATCATTATAACCATAGTATTACAACCGTGCATTACATACATAAATACCAAATATACATAAAGAACGTTAAGAGGCCGGTGATCGCCGCTCGCAATTTCTATTCAACCCGCAAATATAAATTTGCCGGTATATTGCTATCTCTATTTGGCTGATGACACATGATCGCGTGCAAACGCGATAGCAATATGAGCGTACAGAATTTGTTATACGTTTAGCCTTGTTCCGTAAATACCAAAAATGATGAATGATAACTTGTTGTGTTTTTCACTTCGTGTTGTTATTCGGGAACTTGACAATATAGGCTATGCTCCTGGGCAATTAGTACGTAACATATCGTCGGTTTTAATATGATACAAATAAAGAGAAAACATGTCATTCATGTCGTAAAAACAAGCAAAACGCTATGCGCTTACATTTAATTTTGGGAAAATATTTTGGAAACATAATTATCCAGGGGCCTAGATAAATACAAGTTCAATCTTAATAATCGCATAGTCTGGTGGAAATATTCTCGAATTACGAATCATTTTGGTATTACGTTTGTATGGGCAATTCACCCTCCGCTGGCACCTTAACAATTTACAATAATAATATAAGTATACATGAGAGAATATAAGTAGGAACATATTATCACGATAACAAAATAACAATAACAACACAACAATATTACACTACACTGATTCAAGTGAAAGGGTCCCTGTGAAAAGTGCAGTGTAATAGGCCTATCACTGAGCAATCTCTACCAGGCAACCTTTCGAAGACAGCAGGGGACAGACGGGAAGCTCCCTGCCCGCTTCAGTGAAGTCAAAGTAGCCTCTATAACGCTAAGTAGTTAATAGTGCAAAATATAGATAGATAGATAGATGAACTCTTTATTACACACACTTAAAAACAATAACAATAAAGAAAAGCTTAAAAGATAAGACAGAAGGGTGCAAAGGCGGTCTTATTGCTAAAGCAATCTCTTCCAGACAACCTTTGGGGAGAGGAGATTATAAAACAAGAGCGCGGGATAGTGCAACAACTAAAAATTAAAATATGTAATATATATGTACATACATACATACATCCATCCATACATACAAACATATATACATACATACATACATACATACATACATACATACATACATACATACTTACATACAAAGATACATATAAACATATAATAAAAATTAATAAAATATATAGTCTAGATGATTCCCGCGACTTTCAATTTCATCCAAATCGGTTGAACATATGGGACGTGAAAGCTTGCAGACAGACACACTTTCTTATAATATATTTATAGTATGGATTACTTTGACTTTGCTCAGACTTAAGACAGTTAAAACGAGACATTTACATACATCAGTCCATCTAATTTTTAACTCAA
Organism: Erebia palarica; assembly: GCA_964035005.1. NCBI lineage: Eukaryota > Metazoa > Arthropoda > Insecta > Lepidoptera > Nymphalidae > Erebia > Erebia palarica. The sequence continues at coordinate 58,346,553 of OZ035983.1, forward strand.
GTCCCACAAACTTGTCTGGTCTTGTGGCCAAAATTGGATCTAATTTGTATGCCTGTTTAGTTTTTATTTTTGTTTTAATATGAGTCAATTATATTTGTGGGACTATGAAGTCTAAGCAAAGTCAATAATCTCAGGGTGTGTTTCTAACAATGGCGGCTACCGCGTTTAAATTCGCCGCTAGAGGCGCTAGTGTAGAGTGAGGTCTCCGAAATGACAAATAGGTATTATCACTGGGCCTTTATCGCGGGTCTAATTATTTCATTAATGTATTTAGCAATACCGGATTAATTAATGAATATGTAAGATACGTATCAATGAATGTCAGTGCTTCTGCTCTTTGAAAGCGGACCTAAGAAAAAAAAGTGCAAAATTAAGCGGGTTGAAAGAAGAAGAATTCAGAAGTTAGTACATTATGTTCCTGTGTACTTACTATTTAAAAACGTATTTTTTGTCAAAAGTATGCTTTTTTTTAAGAATGAAATATAGTATAGCTTGTTTACCGAATTTACAGCTATACTAAGGACCTCATAAAGTGAACATAAAAACGGTAGCCCTCATTCCAAAAAATCCAGAAATGTGCTATGTTGCTAAGCTGATTATATTCTAACTCGCGAAATTGTAAACTGTCGACAGATTGTGAACCGTTCAATGTTCTGAGTGTAAATTTTTGAAATATTGTATTTACGTTTTATTGTGTCTTTCTTGTAGGTTAGGTTAGGGTTAGACATATATAATCAGGTTGAATTGTAATCTTTCGACAGTTTGCAATTTCGCGAGTTAGATTATAATCTAACGGTTTTTACAATCTTACGATGACAGTGTCAAAACCACCAATGTGTAACACGACATAATTAATCTATACCACATTATTGCTTTATGCGTAATATCCGTGGTATAATCTGTGGTTAGACTATTCGGTTGCCGCCATTTTTTTGAATTTAGTTTAGAACGAGGCCTACGGTAAAAGGGTGCGTGATACTATTGTATATTTTTAAAACTGAGATTTATTTGATTAAAGAGATATTATTGTTATGCTTAACTATTAGAAAGATTATAAAAGTGATACCACATTGTAAATTCATACGAATTCCATAAATATTGATTATCGAGAGTAACTTGTAAATACCAGCTAATAAATGTCAGAATAAATAGTTTGATTTTGTAATTGTAACCGATGATTTCATTTTTATTGACCCTTTCTGAGATGGCGTATCAAATGGCAGCATTTCTCGCAATTTATCCCATTTGGTGGCGCTGTCGTAGATGTAGATAGCACAGACTAGTTAACCAGGTAAATCTATCTGAGGTGTTGCACAGGTCCATGGATAGAGGAAGTATGGACTTTTCGCAAATTAAAAAAACATTTTGAAAATATGTAGGTACCTATATTAAATATAAATGAGAAATATTTTATCAGGATTCTAAATAAAAAGATCATATTAAGATTCCATTATTTAACTCCTATTTGACACAGATTACTTGTCATGGCTGAAATAACAATTTTAAGTAATTTTCAGGAAATTACATACATTTGTTTATTTATATCACTGGGTTTATTTGTAAAACGGCGCCTTAGTTCTTGAAAAGCATAGTGATATACAACATAAAGATGATAGAAACGTAAGAAACGTGAGAATTTATGAAAACTTAAACCCAATAAAGCTTTCAGAATACCATATTCACAGTAGCGACATCTGATGTCGAGTTTTGTAACTACTGAAAAAATGCCATTACGACTTGAAGGGAGGAATACGACTTGAAGGGAGGAATACGACTTGAAGGGAGGAATACGACTTGAAGGGAGGAATAGGAGTTGAAGGGAGGAATACGACTTGAAGGGAGGAATACGACTTGAAGGGAGACAATATACAAATTCACAGTTGTATGAGTGGTGTGTCGTGCGTTTCCCTCAGCCTGAGCCGCGCGCGCCATTGGCTGCGGTCAGCGAGGATCCTACGGCCTACCACATTCACAGTAGCGACATGTGATGTCGAGTTTTGTAACTACTGAAAAAATGCCATTGGAGCGTTCCTATGAGAAATGCACACACAAACACAAATGCATAGCTTTATAGCAACGTAGCACATCTCTGGTGGAACGCATCACTACTATGTGACTAATATAGGAGTCACGAGCCTCACGAACCTCAGCGATTAGGAAAACGACTTGAAGGTAGGAATACGACTTGAAGGGAGGAATACGACTTGAAGGTAGGAATACGACTTGAAGGGAGGAATACGACTTGAAGGGAGGAATACGACTTGAAGGGAGGAATACGACTTGAAGGGAGGAATACGACTTGAAGGGAGGAATACGACTTGAAGGGAGGAATACGACTTGAAGGGAGACAATATACAAATTCACAGTTGTATGAGTGGTGTGTCGTGCGTTTCCCTCAGCCTGAGCCGTGCGCGCCATTCACTGCGGTCAGCGAGGATCCTGCGGCCGCACGTTTTGTGAATGTCTCTAAACGGGACTTTCTTACGCGGCACCTCCGCTGCCTTCACGCTTTCTTTGTCTGGGAAAAAGGAAATTATTCTCTATTCTTTATTATTTATAAAAACATGCCAGGGAAGACTTTACAGTCGCCCAATTCATCTTCCCTGGCTACAAAATTACCTACAACTACAGTTACAACTTAAACATAACAAAGACATACATAGGTAAATACTTAACTAAATCTTTACAAAAAAAAATATGTTTACTTAACTAAATGTTTACAAATAAAATTACAGTAATTCAGTAAATTAATTATAATATTATTATTATTGATTGATAACTAGCTATAACTGTATAGTTATACAGTATAACTTCTGATGCCCGCGTACTTCGTTCGCGCAGATTGAGGTTTTTTGGTTCCCGCGGGAACTCCTTAGTTTTCCGGGATAAAAAGTAGTCTATGTGTTATTCCAGACTATGTAAGAATTACTGATCCAATCGTCAAAGTTCGGCGTCAAAGTAAAATAAACCATAGCAGCAAAAATTAAAAAACACGACTGCTATGCCAAAAAACTAACTAAAATGTTAAAAATATTTAACCTAGTTAAATCACCAGATATTGAACTACAGTGTTATATATTTTTGGAATCTACTCATCATTTTCTAGATGATGATTATATAGTTAATCTTATTTTCGATTTTTTTTTTCAACTTTAGTCTTTAATGCAGGACTGTGGTCACCCCATCAATATTTTTTTAAATTTTACTAGCCTATGCCACCCAGAATAAGCTAAGGATTCGGACGATACCTCTTTTATCAAAATTGGTTCAGGCGAATAGAAGTTATGGTGGAATAAACAAACTCACATACATACATACATGCATGAACCTTGAAAACAATATACTCCTTTTTTCAGGCAGTCGTATAAAAAAATTCAGAGGTTTCAAGTTTCAAACGTCTGTAACTCACGATGCCTGCTCCCCGGTACAGCTTTGCTCTCGCCTTCGGGCTGCTTGTTGAAGGGATTGTGTCTCTGACCCCGCGGAGGGACCTTGGGCTCGCCCTCTGAGTCAGCCACCACTGTTATACCCGCTGCTTCAGCTGCTTCCTCTGCTGTTGGAGGATAAAGTAAAACTCAGTGTGTGTTTTCAAATTGGATTAGTCCTAGACCAAAAGTAAGTAGTATTAGATTTTTCTCCTATATCAAAAATAAATAATTTCTAACGGATCATTAAATAGAGGGCCTTCAAAAAGCCCTAAAATTCACATCCTCGGTCAGTTTTAAGTTTGATAACCATTTTATAATATGGATTAAAGAAAAAAAGTGCTTTGAAATTTGATGACGTCACAATTGCAATTTTCATACATTTTCCATACTAGAAGAGCGTTTTTAAGATTGATAAAGAGTTGCTGATTTGATTGAGTTGTCATCATCCCTATTGGATATTTGAAAACTACTCAAATCAGTTACTTTTTTCAAATGTCAAAATGTGCTTAGTATGGCATATTGTATGAAATACTTAATTGTGTTGTTATCGAAGTAAGACACACTTTTTTACTTTAATTGATAATTTAAAATTGTTTTTCAACATAAAACTAACAGGGGACGTGGATATTACGACGTGGATATTTCGACGACGAGAGATCCTCTTTATATTAAACATTAAAACAAAGTAAGAGTAAAAGTAAACAATTCGATTCCCGGCAGGGTCAATTTGGGAATTTATAATTTCTGAATTTTCCCTGGTCTCGCCTGGTGGGAGGCTTCGGCCGTGGCCAGTTACCACCCTAGCGGCAAAGACGTACCGCCAAGCGATTTAGCGTTCCGGTACGATGCCGTGTAGAAAGAGAAACCAATTAGGGGTATGGGTTTAATATAACAGCCATGCCCCTAACAGGTTAGCCCGCTACCATCTTAGGCGCGGGACGACGATACGGAATTTAATATCGATTTTGCCAGTTAGTGGAAAAACACCTACAACTTTACGACTAGCTTTTTGTAGTTTGTAGGTATAATGCTGGGCACAAACCTGAGCTGTATACCCATTCCGGGTTGTGTCACAGGCAAACATATTCTTATGTACGACTAGCGAATGCCCGCGACTTTGTCTGCGTCATTTTATACACGTCGGAAAATCGATCTGAATAATTTCTAAGATCTTTCATTAAATTGAAAAATCTATGATCTTGTCCCAATCGCCATAAAGGGTGAACCGAATACCTTTTCCTACGCAAATTTGCGAATTGCACTAAGCCAGCATATCTTCATCTGAAGACGAAGACATGTTGTCACACCGAAATCAAACACTAGTATGCCTCAAATACGTCACATTGCTACGTCACAGTCTCGCCGTTTGCGCGCCCTCATCATCACTTACCATCAGGTGAGATCGCAGTCAAGGGCTAACTTATAGTGGAAAACCTATAAGTGGACCAACTAACTTCAGGGTGTCGAATTTGGGTGTGGGTGTGCATCGCCTCATAAAAATTCACTCTGATAATTTTCCCTGACACGCCAAAAGAAGTATAACTTCAATAATTTATTTGACTAGTATTTCAAAGTCACCTTCGGCCTCCTCCAGCTGCCTCTGCAGCTCAGCCACCATTAGCTTCATGTAGTCATAGCTGGCGCAGGCCAGAGCCTTCATCCACGCCTCCATGGACGCCTGAGAGTTGGTGCACAGGTAGTATGTGCGCCCGCCCTCACACTGGAACACTATCTTGAAACTGTACGACTCTTCCTCTGTTAGTTCTGAAACCCATAGTTAAAGTTGTTTAAGTTGTATTTGATATAGGCCAACTTTTGGCTTTTATGATAATTAATATTATAGTATGTATAGGTTCAGAAAGCTGATTTTGTTGGGATGCCATAAAAAAATACTCAGCAGTCATTTGTTTCAAAAAGAATACTTAAGTACACAGTTTTCTCGAGGGCAATTTTGTATAGATAGTTTAGAAGTAATATCTTTATTTGATTATTATCACTTATCAGACCTTAGTACTAATAATTAACCAGGACCAAAGGTATGCACAATATTTACTTAAAATGTTACTAACAAAATTAGAATTTACTATATTAAATATTTATTATGAACATCCACACTAATAGTATAAATGCGAAAGTGTGTCTGTATGCTATCCTTTCACCAGCTGTTCAACCGATTTTGATGAAATTTGGTATAAACTCAAACTCAAATAATGTTTATTCAATTTAGGTAGGTGTACTACATTTATTGACGTCCAGTTATAAAATATAATGGTGATAGTCAGTAACAGTATCTTAAAACTAAAGCTACGAGGGTTCCAAACGCGCCCCAGTCTGAGATAGGGATAGGCATCCTTGGGAAGGACTACTTTGTATCCCAGAAAATTAAAGAGTTCCCAAGTGATTAAAAAAACCTTAATCTATGCGGACGATGTCGCGGGCATCATCCACTTTTAAATAAAATCATTCATCACAATTGACAACAATAATTTAGCTTCTGTATGGTTCTTAAAGATATCTCACCAATAGTGCATCCCTCCAGTATAATAACACCAACTGGTTCCTTGTCTCCTTTCTTATCGAAGTAGAAAAGCAGGTTCCCCTTCAAAGTAAACCATCTTCTCTGGTAGCTCTTCCCCACTTCACCCCTCATATCCAGCCAACCCTCGCGGTCTACGGGAGTCGCTGACGACGCGAATGCACACAGGTTCTTCTCATTTATCTTCATTCTGACTTGTAAGACTCAATGTAAGAAGCAAACGAATTTTTTTATTTTAATTTTATGACAAAATGTTATCTTGCGTGTCCGTTCCAGCCTAATTCACACTGTCGATTGTTTGTCGAATGCACGGGATTATACTTGATAGGATTTTTCAGAATTCTTAAGATTGGAGTTCCCTTTCCCACAGTAAATATTTTAAATTACTAAAAAATCACAATCGCAATTCGCACAATCTACAAAACAGAGACAAGTACAAAATATCAGAGACAAGTAACAAGCAAAATATTTTACTTAACCAGAGACAAGTAACATATGTTTTAACTAGCTTCAGTGTTACCAACTCTCGAAAATATTTGTCCCTAAAACTTGCTAATACTTATAGGCCTATTACACCGCACTTTTCACAGGGACTCTTACGATGATTCAATGTAGTGTAATAACGTTCAGGCAGGAAGGGTCCCTGATAAGGGAGAACGGGTGGTCCCGGACTGTCTAACTGCCTGATCGCTCTGCAGACCGGGTAGTGTAATAACATTCAGGGCGGCTATGGACCTCAGTCATCGCATGACAGTTTAGAGAGTATTTATCTCTATGGCTCGCGCGTGCATTTTGTCAATATATTGTGTGCTAAAGAAAAAGAAGTTTTGTTGTTCTGATAGACATGTACAAAGAAATGCCTTATTTATGGAGAAAATAGCATAAAGACTATATGAAATATACTATAAAAGAGTATAATAATTTACTATACTATATGAACTACTGCCCGTGACTTCGCCCGCGTGTATTGAGGTGTTTGGTTCCCGCGGGAACTCTTTAATTTTCCAGAATAAAAAGTAGCCTATGTCCTTCTCCGGGACGTAACCTACCGCTGTACCAAATTTCATCAAAATTGTTAGAATAGATGGGACTTGAAATCGTAGCAGATAGACAGACACACTTACGCATCCATACTAATATTATAAACGCGATCCACGCGGATAAAGTCGCGGGAATCATCTAGTTTATAATATTAGTATGGATACTACTTTTTTTGCTTCGATAGCATAGGTGCCATAATCAGTGAACGATAATAAACATACTAAGATACACGTTCAACTCTCTTGACGTTCTCTTAAGACTGAGTTAGGACCCGGTGGTAAGTGCAGTGTCATAGCGACGCCAAAACTAACGGCCACGCCAACCCTTTCCTCAGGTCCCGAAGAAAAGTGCGGTGTAATAGGCCTATTAAGGATACTGGCAAAGAGTATAAAAAATCAGACTAAAATATCGCCATTTTTACAAACTTTGAATCCTGAGGATGTATATATGACAAAAAACTATGATATTTCGATATTTTTCAGTGTTAATGCTATATAAAAATCTCTATATGCTTATTCACTTGCCATCCCTATTCCCTGCCTATTTTAAATGAAATGTCAAAATCAGAGATCAAAATGAAATGTCAACGTCAATACCATATTTTTTTTAATAAGTTTTACAGCTCTGGATTCTAGTTTTTTTTCGGTTCTCCAAACAACGTCTAATCCTAAATCTATGCGTCTCATTGGCGAAGAAATCATGAAACAAGAGGCGACGGTGCCGCTTCTTTCATATTTCATATAAAGTGTATATAAAAGCGATGCGACGCCAGGTATTACCCCTATATTTAATGTACTCTTTGCCAGGTATACAGAGTCGGAGAGACGCGTTTGCCGCGTTTTTACTACCAAGGCTACACCGCCGCTGCGCCTGTCCTTTTTCATCCAGCGCTTAATGATGAAGAATAGAAAGCGATGAGTCATCAACCCCCTATGGGGTTCTGTCTATGCAGAATATAGATAAATGTACAAGCTATACCATGGATAAATATGGACAACCTGAAACATGATACAGAAGAAAGCCTTGAAGACATACAAACTAGAAACATATTTGTAAACGCTTCTAGTTATCTAGCTTCTAGCCAACAAATTACAATACGTAGGTAATTATTGTAATAAGTAGGTAATATTAGTAATCAATCAATCGTAGTTTGGCGTCAACCGATAGACCGTAGACTTCCACAGCCAAGGAACATAATATACTACGGGTACAGGTTCACACGCCGCGCGTCGTAAAGCAATAATTAGTAATCTTAATTATTTATTAATAATTCTCCAATGTATTCTTGTGTCAGTTATGTACGACTTTTCCTATGTGCATGATGTAACTACCTATAAATTGAATTGCTTGTTAGCTATTGCCTGAGCCATTCAATATTTTGTATTCCTACTACTTGTAATTCTGTTGGTACCTAGTTCAAATAAATTAAAATAAATAAATAATATTTCCATTTCCACCTTCAGACCAGTTTTGCCCGTCCTTTTCCGAATAAATACAAAAAGTGTCATCAGCACAAGTAATAGGCCTATTACACTGCACTTTACACAGGGACCCTTAACTTAAATCAGTGTAGTATAATAAGATTTAGGGAGTAAGGGTCCCTAACTTGATCCTTTTGCTGTGTAATAAACGACGCTCTGACTAGTGCCATGCCGCGTAAAGTGCAGGCCTATTATACCTACAACGAAGGCCTAAAAGTTTTAATAGTGCACCTTTTACAGGGCCCTGTGGTAAGGGTGGGCCTGGCCGCTAGTTAGAGCGTCGCTTATTACAAAGCAATAATGATCAATATAGGGACCCTTGCTCCCTAATATTTATTACACTACACTGATTGTAGTGTAAGGGTCCCTTTGAAAAATTCAGTGTAATAGGCCTATAAGACCTATTACTTCTAACTGTAGCTGAGGATTTTTATGATCTCTTAGATTAGTTTGTTAATCGATTCACATTGGTCGGAAATCGAAGCGAATTCTTTAACTCTTACATAGCATATTCCATGTTGAGCTCTATCTCTATATCGTAAAGCACAAAATAAAATAGCATCGATACACTGTCAATGTAAATCGATCCATAGCTTTAGAGCGCTAGAATTTTAATGAATATTACCGTTGGAGATAAATAAAATCATTCTGTAAATATGTAATATTTTATTCATAATTATTATTACCTATTTTCACAGTTATTTATAAAGTTATATTAATATCAAGTATTACGCTAACATTTGTTTACGAATTGCTAATGATTGCTCCGTTTAGAAAATTTGATTTCCATGTCAATCATCAGATTTGTCCTCTTACAGACTAATATATGACAAAATGGTGAGGTCTATATACAGTACGATCCCAATTCCCTAAAAAAATTGACAAATTCACAATAACAAAAAATAGTCGAAAACAAAAAAAAAAAATCTTACAAATAATTCATTCTACTACGAATCTCGCTTAACAACTGTACAAAATATTACGAGTGGTTTCTTTAAAATGTGCTCCTCATACGCCGGCAGAGTGAGCGAGCCGCGATACTACAACTTATTTACAACACGCTTTACAAAACAAAATATAAACTATATACAACATCATTAAACATTCTCAAATGCTGTAACACATTTAAAACATTTCATATTCAACTAGCCATAATTCAGTTTAACCGTGGGCGAGCCATCGCTACAATTAAATAATAGATTATGTACCGGCAGCGCCCCACACAGGGGGCCTGTACAATTTGTCTACATCAGTTCTTTACACTGATCCTAAAAAGGTTGCAATTAAAATTAATCAGGTAATAAGCAATGTAATAACATTAATAATTACGGTTTTCCACGACTTTGTTCATTACATAAAACATGATGTTGAATTTAAAAACAAAATGTTACTGCTAATGCGAGTAAGAAACGTCCAAGTTCAACAATACGCGTCGCTTCTTATGTACACGTTACGTTAACTGTATGACACTTCTATTACTTACCTTTATTTTATATTAAAATAGAAAATTTTATATATCTACCAAACTGTAAGAGATTCGACAGATCAGCAATGCTTTGTTATTACAATTGATTCAGTTTGTAATTTTATAAAATGATCCCTAAATGTACAAAACGCTATCATCAAACATGGTTTGTTTTCCTTTACAACTATGTATCTAATCGTAAACTATTGGTGTCACTAATTGTTTTTCAGTTACAAGTTAATTATCATAAGAAAAAGACATCACTAGAAACACTTGTTTTAGAATGGTATACCCTTTCCTACTTCCTCTCACGCGACAACGCGGATGCTTGGCAGTTCACTTATTGATATATTACATTACATTAGCAAAATTTTGCACTAATTTTTATTAATTTACTTCGAAGAAATGTGCTACTTACGTCAACCAATGTTGAGGTTTTGTTCCCTGGATATAACTTTACACGGCCAAAAAACACGTGCTTAACGTGACTGGTCAATTATTTTATTGATCTAATGTATAATTGCCACTAAATGTAAAGCTACATGATTTTAGTTGAGTTCATTTCAAAATATTTAAAACAAATATACACGAAAAATAAGTAAAAAATTCAAATTTCGACTTCATTAGAAATAATAGAGATGAAACGTAAGACCCTGTCAAAAACAAAACTTTTAAGAAAATATGTGGCGGTAAAAATATCTAAATCACTATGTAAATAGCTAACACCTTTGGTAATTCATACCGGTTTGAAAGGTAAAATAAAAAAAAATTATATATTACATTATATATAGCACAACAACAACATAATATTATCATAACTGCAATAAGTAACTTGTGACATATTTAATTTTTCAACTAATGTAACTCTATAGACTTAAGATGAAGAAATGAAGAGTTTCTGGCGATCACAAACCTATTACTACATGTATCATACTGCTAGGAGAACTACAGATGACACCCGTCCATCTAGCATGGAGCGAGTCTTTAAAACGATTCCAAAATACTAGCCCTATATTATCAAGTACAATAGTAACTAGGTTAGTTTCCATAAAAACAAAGTTTATACTTATAACATGATTCAATCAAAAAGTAAATAAACAGTTGATTGGTGTATACTTACACTGCATGACTTCTATACTTTTACATAGTCAAATGATTATAATAAGAAAATTTGATTCGGGTAAAATAAAATCTCATTTACCAATACTGAATTAAGTATTCAAAGGTGTGAAATGCATAAAAAATATATACAAATCATGCAATGTTAAATGTTTCATGATACTCGTAACTCAAACATTGCCGTACTGATTTGATTGTACAATATTCATGTATAAAAAGTCATGTTGGATAAAAAACAAAAATTGTATAAAAAGGTAAATTTACAAAATAAAACATGATTTCGATTGCTATAAAAGAGGCAAAAAGGTTGCCAAAAATTACATAAAACTGATGCTGCATAAAAGTGGACGCGTCACTATAGAAAATGAGGTTTGAAATGGAGTGTGAGATCACGGAAGAATGAGTTTATTCTGAAAGACCACAATGGAAGAAACATTTTCCTCTCATGAGTGTACTATTTTCCTTGCTGACTTAAAAGATGAACGTGACGCTTTAACGATAACGTGTCGCTTCGGCGTTTGTCTAAAAAGTTTTCAGCGATTAGTTTATCCTTTTAGTTGGCTGAGGAAAATAAATTAGAAATGAAAATGAAATGCCCTAATATCAATGAGACAAATCTCAATATAAACAGCAGCTTCATAGAAAACTGTGTCTTTTTATTCCAAATTGGACCTTTGTTGAAGATTTCATTAACTTACATTATATTAATATACTTTCCCGGCTTATCTAACATCTTTTTTTTTTATAAATTTTCTATATGTTTAATATAACATTTTGATATTCACACAAGTTTGTGGTAACTTTCAATCTGAGTGAATGCCTATTTGTTATAAGGTATTTTTGTAATAACATTAAACCAATATATTAAGAATTTATCTTGTTACTTAAAATTAGAAGAAGTTAAATAAAGAAGTATTGCATGGCTACAACTGTTGCATTAGTGATATTTTAGCTGTCATATTTAAACTCCCTAGCTGAATCCAGAAAAGTGCGGAAAATGTGTGGTTTCCATAAACAAATATTCAATTTTGAAACATTTGCCACTAGTCTTTCGTATTACTTATGTGGGTTTACGTTTAGCGCGTGCAACATAAACTCATAATCGTGCAAAATTTGTATCAAAATGTCATGGACAATGCACAAAGCTCTATTCTAAAACATAATTAGAATTTGGAATACTTATAACAAATAGGTCTAACTGTGCATTTACATATTCGCCCTTGCAGTTAGTCGCCCCACATCTAGTCATTAATGTTATCGACTGACACAAAATACGTATAATCTTAATATTGCGCGAATGTGAAACGAGGCCAGAGATGAATGTATGAACTAGAGGTGGTTAATATAGTACGTAGCGCAATCTCATAGCGCGCTATTGTTCCACTGCGCGGATAACGTGCTAGGTGAGGAGCCGCCATGACGCTACTGCGTTATGAATATCACGCGATCGCGCGCGGCCCCTCGTACCACTTGTAGCTGCCCCTCGTACCACTTGTAGCTGCCCCTCGTAGCACTTGTAGCGGACCCTCGTAGCACTTGTTGCGGCCTCTCGTACCACTTGTAGCGGCCCCTCGTACCACTTGTAGCTGCCCCTCGTAGCACTTGTAGCGGACCCTCGTAGCACTTGTTGCGGCCTCTCGTACCACTTGTAGCGGCCCCTCGTAGCACTTGTAGCGGCTCCTCGTAGCACTTGTAGCGGTCCCCGCATGCCGGTAGCGCGCTGCCGCTTGTCTATGGTTAGTCTCGCGTAACGCGCTGTTGTGAGTGAACGTAATCTTTGCGTGTTACGAAATTAAGCGCGCTACGAAAATTAGCGTGCTGCAAGATATATGGCGCCTGCCGGCCGCCAACACGCTTTCTTATAACAAGCGCGTTATAAGTTTATAACATAGCGTATTTAAAGTCATGCTGAATTTTTTTTAGTAAGCGCGTATTTAAAAGCATGCTAAAAATTTTTAGCTAGCGTACTATGGATTTATAGCAGTTTTAAACAACTGTATGTATGACCCGAGCGAATGTGTAAATGCACCTTAACAATCGAGTCACCACTCACTATCCACTGATTGACTATAACTATTCAATAACCATCTCAACAACCCCCGTGAGGGTAGAACCCCATACTCTTGACAACAATAACTTCACCCTAATCAAGCCTAAGCCAAGTCATATACACGCCATACCATTTTAATTAATTTACCTAAGTACTGCCTTCTAATTCTATCAATTTGAGTACAAGCCAGTGTGTAGTGTATTTTTACTATTTTTATATATATATATATGTATATCACAACAGAAAATAAATAAGAATTGATTTTAAAAAGATCAAATATACACTACACACAACTTCCTAGTAAAGAAAATCTCATGTTTACAAAGATTATGGTTGTTACTCAAGTAACACTGAGTAACTCAATTTGTCGAACTTCTTTTTCTTTTTAACAATGTTATTCGTTTTCACAGGTCTGTAATACCAATCTTCTGTTAAAAATGAAAATAAAACTAAAATCAAACTTGTACAGTGTAGAAATGTGTTACAAAAGTAAAGCCACAATAAAATAGTAAAAAAATAACAATTGAAATGTCTTGTAAGAACAGTAAGCAATATTATTTATGACAAACAGCCAATGAGATTGCTATTACAGACTCGCGTAAAGCTTCACAATACCTCCCAATAAATAATTTAAATTACAATAATGGTAACCAACACTGATGTTTCTCCCCAACTCTTAGTTTGCTGCACACATTGTCCATATATCACTGCGGTATATGTTACTCATCACTGCGCCTCTATGAAACTTCACAATATAAAAACTTTGTGAACACTTAAAGGGACTTGTTTGGATATTTCTTGTGGCTTGGTGCACTTTCACTTTTACTTATCACTTTTAGGGCCATCACAGACGACCGACGGACGCGAGCAACCTCAAACGACGTTAACAAACGAACCTCATTCAGAAAAAGTGTCACATCAATCCAACATGAGTGCACAGCCCCAGCTTAGTTTCGGCAAATCCCGGTACATTGACGCATATCGATCTGTGTTGATTCTTTGTTTTCAGTTTGCATTAGCGATTGCATTAGCATTCTTCTCACTGATGCCTCAATTCAGATGAAGGAGAAACGGCACTGGTGGTTTCAATTTTGCTGGCAATCTGTCGATCGAAATTTTGTCGGGATAGTGCGAATATTCGTTGTACAGATCGGTGAGAATAGCTGCTGACGGTCCCAATTTTTTGTCAGGCTAATTTCTGTCGATCCAACTTTTGTCGGAATATAGCCTATAATCGTTGTACAGATCGGCGGGAATAGCTGCTGGTGATCCCAATTTTCGTTGGGAAAATTTCTGTCGATCCAACTTATGTCGGAATATGGCCTATATTCGTTGTACAGATCGAAATCAACTCCTTCCTCCTTGCTGCTTGCCGGCCAAATTTCTGTCTGAATATTTTCTATACTTTTTGTACGCAGCGGGCATATGTCTGGATTTTCATAGGACCAATTTCTGCCGATCGAACTTTTGTAGCAATATCGTCTATACTTGTTGTACGCAACGTTTGTTGGTATATCGTGTATACTCTGGGGATATGTCCGGATTTTCGTCGGCCCAGTTTCTGTCGATATATCGCCTGAACTTGTTGCACGCAGCGGGGATATATCTGGATTTTCATCGGACCAATTTTTGCCGATCGAATGTCTGTTGGTGTATCCTGTATAGTCGGGGGATATGTCCGAATTTTCGTATTCCCAATTTCTATCTATCGAACGTCTGTTGAGAAATCGTGTATACTTGGGGGATATGTCCGTATTTTCGTAAGCCCAATTTCTACCTTTCGAACGTTTTTTGGTATATCCTCTATAGTTGGGGGGGATATGTCCGGATTTTCGTAGGCCCAATTTCTATTTATCAAATGTCTGTTGGGATATCGTGTATACTTGGGGGATATGTCTGGATTTTCATCGGACCAATTTCTGACGATTGAACTTTTGCAGGAATATGGTCTACACTTCTTGTACGCAGCGGGGATACGTCCGGATTTTGGTCGGCCCAATTTCTGTCATTATATCGCCTGAACTTGTCGTACGCAGCGGGGATATGTCCGGATTTTCGTAGGCCCAATTTTTATCTATCGAACGTCTGTTGGGATATGGTATATACTCGGGGGATATGTCCGGATTTTGGTCGGCCCAGTTTCTGTGGATATATCGCGCAGTGGGGATATGGCACGCGGTCTCCGCGCCGCCTATCCGAGCGCGGCCGCCGTGTGGTAGAGCCGCATCAACACCTGCACGTGCAGCGGCAGACACGACAGCCGGTCGTGCGTAGAGCCGTCCAACGCGAGCCACGACAGAGCGTTGTAGCCCTCCAACACGTACCTGGAACACAATTTAATAGTTTTAATTTATTTAAGCCATTTTTTTTTTAATTATATACGCTAGCGCTTGGCTGCAATCAGACTTGCTTGCAAGTGGTGATGCAGCCTAAAAGAAACGCGCCGAAAAATATATGTATTAGTATACTAATATAATGTACCTCGTACATTACGTGTTAACTGCCTCGTTGGTCTAGTGCAGGGTTTCCCAAAGTGGTCGATGTCGACCCCCAGGGGTTGATATAGGTTTCCCAGGGGTCGACATAAACGAAAACTGATTTGGGGGTCAACGAGGTCTAAAAATCGACCCTTATTAATTGCACAGACAGAGAGTGCACCTGTTGTGCACTATAATATCTCCCGCGCAGAATTGTCTCTGGATAGTGGTCGCCGTGGCCGAAATTCGATCGGGTGAACATCAGTGTTACTGTATGCCCACCACCAGCCCGGCATGGCGTCACATTAGTGTTAGTGTTAGTGTATGCACACCACCAGCTCGTGGGTCGAAATTCGATCGGTAGGACATCAGTGTTAGTGTATGCCCACCACCAGCCCGGCATGGCGTCACATTAGTGTTAGTGTATGCCCACCACCAGCCCGGCATGGCGTCACATTAGTGTTAGTGTATGCCCACCACCAGCCCGTGGGTCGAAATTCGATCGGGAGGACATCAGTGTTAGTGTATGCCCACCACCAGCCCGGCATGGCGTTACATCAGTGTCAGTGTCAGTGTCAGTGTCAGTGTCAGTGTTAGGGTACGTCACCTGAGCACGTCGGTGGTGGTGGTGGAGTCGAGCGGGTGCGCGTTGTGGTCCCTGCGCTGCGACAGCGACGTGGTGTAGTCGTCCTGCGCCGCGCACTGCAGGTGCAGCGCGTTCTTGAGGAAGGCGGGGCACGCGTCGCGCAGGTGCCGGCAGCCGGCCCACCACCAGCCCGGCATGGCCCCCAGGGGCGCCGTCGACACCAGGTACCCGAGCGCCAGCGGCTGCTGCAGCACGGTGCCCACGTTCTCCTGGAAACGCGTTACACTGTTATCACTTTGCGTACTTTACACTTTGTTACACAATTATCACTTTGCGTGCTTTACACTTTGTTACACAATTATCACTTTGCGTGCTTTACACTTTGTTACACAATTATCACTTTGCGTACTGTCTGCATGCCATCGACGCGTGCGTCTGCGTGCGATGGACGGGTAAGGTGCTCCGCGCGACTAAATAGGTATATCACGTATGACTTCTTATGCGAGCCGCATACGAAGATACCTTTGTCTAATTTATTTAAAAAGTAGTTGTATAAAGCGGAGATATCTACAAATATCCCGCACATTGCGCTATAATCGTGTAATAAGTACCAAATCCAAGTCAGTCAGTTATCTTTATATTATTTTATGTAGAAAACTTTAATAGGTGCCTGTTTAGCCTTTAAGTGATTGTATATGTTTCTTCACACTGTATTATGTATACAATGTTGAATATATTATACATATTTATTTTAATAAAGAATTTATAAAATTAAAAAAAAAAAAACTTTGCGTACGTACTTCGTTACACAATAGGCATGATGACAGTAACCAACAATCAATGAAATTATAAATCTATCTAATGAAATAGGATTCATGGATTATAAACAAACGTATTTATTTTTCTATTTCGAGTGAGATTGCTATTCATTTTGATAAAATAAAACTATAAAACACAGCAATCCGCCATAATGGATTAAACACCGAGAAGCGAATAAAGTCACAATTGTTTGTTTTCGAGCTTTGACAATTGCACTATTGCTCACTGCACAGAGATATTAATAAAAACAATAGTGACGTCACAAACGACGCCATGACACTCGCGAACGTTTTGGCGTTAATTTTAAAATTTAAATGCCAATTTTGTCCACCGAACCTTATTTATTTGCTGAAATAAGATATTTTTTCGAAATAGTAGATACTTCCGAACATAAGCTGACCATTTTTCAAAATCTGTCATCATTCCTATCATCACTTTGCGTACATTACACTTTGTTACACAATTATCACTTTGCGTACTTTACACTTTTTTACACAATTATCAGAATGTGCTTTCTGCACTAAGTTTTTACCACAATGCATACGTACGTTAGCACTTCGAAAAACAGTTGCGCGAATTTCATTCTCGCGATTTATATGTCGCGTACGGATATCACCTACTCCGTACCGCGAATGCGCTGAGCATCGTACAACACCGTACAGCACAAAATATTCACGCGAATATAATTCTTACTGCGCCGCGTGATGATATATCAAACAAGCGATTTTATTTTCGCTCGAATTTTATTCGCAGTTGTGTGCACCTCCATATGATTTCTAGGGTTACATAATTGCGAAAAAAAATCGAGCGAATTTATTTCGCAATGCGAACGCAGCCTACGATCACAAGAAACCGTGAATCTACTATAGTACCTAGTATTAGCCTTTTTTATTACTTATCGCTTTTTTTTAATAATGTATTTTCTAAATAATGATATGAAATGTGCACATTTCATACCCTGTAAATGAGTTCGAAAGTTAAACTTCCCGGCTTAAGCCAGTAAAAAATGTATGTATTTTCATTACATATCATAAGTTTGATTTTGGAATCTTTCTTCCTGAATATCTTGTAACTTGTTATAATGTTCTTTGGCCTAAATAGTTTAAATTTGGAACTCTACCGTATTACGCGTTCAGCACTCACAGCGCAAAAAAAATATATTAAAAAAAAAGTCACTTGTTTCATTTTTTAGAAAAGCACTATATATGTCACCGTAATATTGTAAAAACCGTTAGATTATAATATAACTCGTGAAATTCTAAACTGTCGAAAGATTGTAAACTGTTCAATGTTCTGAGTGTAAATTTTTGAAATATTCATTTTATTTACGTTTTCTTGTCTCTTTCTTGTAGGTTAGGTTAGGGTTCGACATAAATAATGAAGTAGGTTTTATCGGGTTTAAATACCTAACAGATTACAATCTACCGGAAAATAATGCGTTAAATTCTAATCTTTCGACAGTATAGAATTTCGCGAGTTAGATTATAATCTAACGATTTTTACAATCTTACGGTGACATATACACCTTGACCGGGAGAGCATTTCTGGTCTCGTATATAGCCAGTCTAACTAACACTCGACCAGAAAACGCGTACCCGGTCCGCGAACCCGGTCTCGCGATGTAATGTACTATTTCTAAAAAATGATATGAAATGTGCACATTTCATACCCTGTAAATGAGTTCGAAAGTTAAACTTCCCGGCCTAGGCCAGTAAAGAATGTATGTATTTTCATTACATAACTTTTCTAACTAACACTCGACCAGAAAACGCGTACTTCCCGGTCTCGCGATGTAATGTACTATTATAAGAGTCACAATAACACAGGCAGTCGGTTACCGGCTGGTGGTCGTCGTCGTGGCGGCGAGAGTAGTATTAGTCTTTTTTTATTACTTAGTTTTTTTTAAAATATTGTATTTACCTACTTATAGTATTTTATTATTTTTTAATTTTGTAAGTAATAATGTACTTTATGTAATTTATAATATGGGTCTTGTTGCCTAAAATAAAATGAATATAGCCAGTCGGTTACCGGCTCGTGGTCGTCGTCGTGGCGTCGAGAGTAGTATTAGTCTTTTTTTATTACTCATTGTTTTTTCTAAATATTGTATATACCTACTTATAGTATTTTATAATTTTTTAAGCAATAATGTATTAGAAGAGTCATAATAACACAGGCAGTCGGTTACCGGCTGGTGGTCGTCGTCGCGCGAGTAGGCACCCGCCAGGTGCGCGTGCCGGGCGGGGCTGCCCTCGCGGCTCGCGTCGTCGTCGTGGCGGCGCGAGTAGTATTAGTCTTTTTTATTACTTTTTTTTTTTAAATATTGTATTTACCTATTTATAGTATTTTTCTAAAAAATGATATGAAATGTGCACATTTCATACCCTGTAAATGAGTTCGAAAGTTAAAATTTCAGGCCTAGGCCAGTAAAGAATGTATGTATTTTCATTACACAACTTTTCTAACTAACACTCGACCAGAAAACGCGTACTTCCCGGTGTCGCGATGTAATGTACTATTATAAGAGTCACAATAACACAGGCAGTCGGTTACCGGCTGGTGGTCGTCGTCGCGCGAGTAGACTCCCGCCAGGTGCGCGTGGCGCGCGGGGCTACCCTCGCGGCTCGCGTCGTCGTCGTGGCGGCGCGGGGACGCGTGCGGGCTGCGCGTGGGCCACATGAACATCTCGTCCAGCAGGTCCGTCATGTTCTCCTCGCCCATCTCCTCGTCGGGCATCTCCAACCCCATGAGGATGTCGTTCTCCTCGCCGTTCGCGTTCGGCGGCTCGAACGGCATCTGGTTCGACTGGAAGCGGAAAGTTTATAAAGGCCTATTACGCTGCAATTTTTACAGGACCCTGCGGTAAGGGTGGGCGTGGCCGCAAGTTAAAGCGTCGTAAGCGACGCTAATAAAATAATAAATAATAAATAAGTAATAAGTACACAGCAATAATAGGCTTGCACTAAGGCCCTGTGGTAAGGACCGATTTAGGGACCCTTACTCACCCTTTATCACTTAACATAATTGGGTATTTGACTACTAGTGAAATAAATTATTTTTTTGTGATTATTAAATAAAGGATCTCCAAAAAGTCGTAATATCCACGTCCCCTGCTAGTTTTATTTTGAATAACCATTTTAAACTATCGATTAAAGTAAAAAACTGCGTCGAATTTTGATGACATCACAACTTTAAATTGCATACAAATTCCATACTAAAAGGCCTATTACACTGCACTTTTTACATGGCCCTGTGATAACGGTGAGCGTGGCCGCAAGTTAGAGCGTCGTTTATTACACAGCAATAATGGGCCTGCACTAAGGCCCTGTGGTAAGAACCAATTTAGGTACCCTTTCTCCCTAAATCTTATTACACTACACTAGTAAAAATATAAAATAATATAGGCCTATTAGGTTAGAAGGACAGGCTGCGGCTTGTACAAGTCACCGTAAGATTGTAAAAACCGTTAGATTATAATCTAACTCGCGAAATTGCAAACTGTCGAAAGATTACAATTTAACGCATTATTTTTCGGTAGATTGTAATCTGTTAGGTATTTTAACCCGATAAAACCTAAGTGCACTTAAGGCACTACCTGATTTTTTATGTCGAACCCTAATCTAATCTACAAGAAACAGACAAGAAAACGTAAATACAATGAATATTTCAAAAATTGACACTCAGAACATTGAACGGTTCACAATCTTTCGACAGTTTACAATTTCGCGAGTTAGATTATAATCTAACGGTTTTTACAATCTTACGGTGACATACACAAAACACGGACGCATTATTCAATGAGCCGACGCCCATATCACACTATTTGCAGACTAGACTGCTTATTAACGTAATTGGCTATATTTCACCAGTAGTCAAATAGACTACTAGTGAAATAAATTCTTTTTTAGTGATTATTATATTAAAGGATCTCCCAAAATGTCGTAATATCCACGTCCCCTTCTAGTTTTATTTTGAATAACGATTTTAAACTATCGATTAAAGTAAAAAGAGTGCGTCGAAATTTGATGACGTCACAACTTAAAATTTCATACAAAATCCATACTAAAAGGCCTATTATACTGCACTTTTTACAGGGGCCCTGTAATAACGGTGGGCGTGGCCACACACTTATTACATCGCAATAATAGGCCTATAATACTGCACTTTTTACAGGGCCCTGTGGTAAAAATGAGCGTGGCCGTTAGAGCGTCGCTTATTACACAGCAATAAGGACCTATTAGGTTAAAAGGACAGGCTTCGCACATAGACCACACAGAACACGGACGCATTATTCAATGAGCCGACGCCCATATTTGCAGATCAGGCTGCTTACTAAAGTAATTATTTTTAGAAATCTGAGATGGCCGTCGTCCTGCCAATTTATTAATTTTTTTAAATGCTTGATAAAGGCGTTATATTTCCAAGGATTATTGAGAATGCTTAATGCAGGGCCCTGTAAAAAGCCCTGTAGAAAGTGCAGTGTAATAGGCGTATTAGTCCACAGAAATAAGGGTAAAATTAGGGACCCCTTCTCCCTAAATCTTATTACGCTACACTGATTCAAATGTAAGGGTCCCTTTTTTCCGCTACAAGTTAGCCCTTGACTGCGATCTCACCTGATGGTAAGTGATGATGCAGTCTAAAATGGTAGCAAAACCATAGGTGATGGTGGTCCCTGTATAAAGTGCAGTGTAATAGGCCTATTAGCTAGTGGTGGTATAATCTCACCTGTGTGGTAGCGGAAGTGGGGAAGACGAGTATGTGCGTGGCGGTGACGTCAGCGGCGTGTGCAAATGAGACTGCGGGCATTATAGGCCTATTACACTGCACTTTTCACAGGGACCCTTACACTTGAATCAGTGTAGTGTAATAAGATCTAGGGAGAAAGGGTCCCTAAATTGATCCTTGTTGCTGTGTAATAAGCAACGCTCTCACTACTGTACCTACCCTGTATAAAGCGCAGTGTAATAGGCCTATTAGCTAGTGGTCGTATCTCACCTGTGTGGTAGCGGAAGTGGGGAAGACGAGTATGTGCGTGGCGGTGACGTCACGCGGCGTGTGTAAGTGAGACTGTATGGACGCTTGGGAGAAGCGCTCGTCCGGCGTGAACCGGTCCGCCATGAGCCGCAGACACGAGTCCGGCTCGGTGGACACGAGGCACGCGGACAGGATGCAGGGCGCTCCGCTGCGGTACAGCAGCGAACAACTGCCGCACATCTCGCGCAGCATGTTCGACGCCCGGTTCAGGTTCGGCCGCGACAGTAGCCAACTCCAGCCTGCGGAATTAATGTGCGTGCAATTTTTTTTTTTTTTTTTTAAATTATATATTCATCCTTAATACATAATATGAAAATTTACAATAGGCATGATGACTGATTTTGAGAAATGGTCAGATTATGTTCGGAAGTATCTACTATTTCGAAAAAATATATTATTTCTGCAGAAAAATAGGGTATGGTAAATAAAATTGGCATTTTAAATTTAAATTTTAAAATTCGCGCCTAAAGGCCCGCCGGTGTCATGGCGCCGTTTGTGACGTCACTATTGTTTTTACCAATGTACTCTGTGCAGTGTGCAGTAAACATTAGTGCGATTGTCAAAGCTCGAAAACAAACAATTGTGACGTCATTCGCTTCTTGGTGTTTCATCCAATATGGCGGATTGCTGTATTTTATAGTTTTATTTTATCAAAATAAATAGCAATCTCATTCGAAGTAGAAAAATAAATATGTTTTTTATAATCCATGAATCCCATTTCATTAGATAAATTCATAATTTCATTGATTCTTTGTTACTGTCATCATGCCTATTATATAAATTAAAATAATTTAGACGTGCATGCATTAATTAATATTTATTAGTTAATCTTGAAATATAATAATAATTATAAATGTCAGTTTAACATTATTGTTTTTAATTGTATTTTAAGGATCTCTCAACGAGTAAAGGCCTCCTCCAGATTATTCCATGTCTTCGTGTCTAGAGCCTTTTTTCGAAAATCCTAACGTAACGAACGTAAATCCATTTTTTCTCCTTCAAATCAAGGAAAAATTACAAATTATTCTCAAAATATTCACAGATCTAGTAATCACCACACAATTGGGTATTTGACAACAAGTCAAATCAGCAACTTTTTTTTCAAACGTCAAAACCGAATAGGGGTATGGGTTTAATGTAACTGCCATACCCCTAACAGGTTAGCCCACTACCATTGTAGACTGCATCATCACTTAGCATCAGGTGAGAACGCAGTCAAGTATTAACTTGTAGTGGATAAAAAAAAAAAAACAAGAGCACTTTGATTAAGTTAAAAAGTAACTCTTTATTTTTGTTAACTAAACTAACCTTTTAGTTCCCCATGACCTATCCGTCCCACGCGACCGACGACCAGCCTCCAGGGTTGAACGGATTGTGACATGATGCCCAACGCAAAGTCCATCAGTTTTGTTAAACCTAACCTCCGCGCCGGTCCGCCTCGCTTCCGTCGTGATCTGAAAAACATACAAACACAACTGTATTAAACACAAAACACCTAGCAACTGAGAATTTTTTGCCATCTGTTCTGCAGGATATCACGACAAGGGTCTTTGTCCTGACCAGGATCAGATCGGACTGGACAGGGCTGATCCGATCAGGTCCGTTCTGGAACGACCCAGTCCGGTAAATTATGGTCACGTTCGATCCTACCCGGTCCAATACTCTTCGTGTACTCCAAAGGTTTGCCTTTAACTCTTGCTACAGAATCTTTGTATCTTTCTGCTTTCTATTATATTGCTCCTTGTCAATTAGCTCAGAGTGCACATGTGTCAGGCATGGAGCCATGGAGGAGCGTGATCACAGTCACGGCTGAGATTCCGCGCCTCTAGCCCAAAGGTGGGAGGATCAAAACTACAACAGATTTTATAAGGAGTCCAGAATTCAACCCGGGAATAAGCCAATGGCAAGAACCAAACGGATGCCCTCCTAGATTTAGCCAATATAAGAGCGAGGCTTTTGGAGCCAACTATGTCAGGAACAGCAGTCAGCGCTGGTCGTGCGCTCCGGTCGCCGCACGTCTCGAGAGCTCGCCGCTCAGTACGCACCTGGCGGGCACGTGTATGTTGATGGCGGCCGTGTCCAGCAGCTCGCCGCGCGCGTCGGTCGCGGCGGCCAGCAGCCAGCGCTGGTCGTGCGCTCCGGTCGCCGCACGTCTCGAGAGCTCGCCGCTCAGTACGCACCTGGCGGGCACGTGTATGTTGATGGCGGCCGTGTCCAGCAGCTCGCCGCGCGCGTCGGTCGCGGCGGCCAGCAGCCAGCGCTGGTCGTGCGCTCCGGTCGCCGCACGTCTCGAGAGCTCGCCGCTCAGTACGCACCTGGCGGGCACGTGTATGTTGATGGCGGCCGTGTCCAGCAGCTCGCCGCGCGCGTCAGTCGCGGCGGCCAGCAGCCAGCGCTGGTCGTGCGCTCCGGTCGCCGCACGTCTCGAGAGCTCGCCGCTCAGTACGCACCTGGCGGGCACGTGTATGTTGATGGCGGCCGTGTCCAGCAGCTCGCCGCGCGCGTCGGTCGCGGCGGCCAGCAGCCAGCGCTGGTCGTGCGCTCCGGTCGCCGCACGTCTCGAGAGCTCGCCGCTCAGTACGCACCTGGCGGGCACGTGTATGTCGATGGCGGCCGTGTCCAGCAGCTCGCCGCGCGCGTCGGTCGCGGCGGCCAGCAGCCAGCGCTGGTCGTGCGCTCCGGTCGCCGCACGTCTCGAGAGCTCGCCGCTCAGTACGCACCTGGCGGGCACGTGTATGTTGATGGCGGCCGTGTCCAGCAGCTCGCCGCGCGCGTCGGTCGCGGCGGCCAGCAGCCAGCGCTGGTCGTGCGCTCCGGTCGCCGCACGTCTCGAGAGCTCGCCGCTCAGTACGCACCTGGCGGGCACGTGTATGTTGATGGCGGCCGTGTCCAGCAGCTCGCCGCGCGCGTCGGTCGCGGCGGCCAGCAGCCAGCGCTGGTCGTGCGCTCCGGTCGCCGCACGTCTCGAGAGCTCGCCGCTCAGTACGCACCTGGCGGGCACGTGTATGTTGATGGCGGCCGTGTCCAGCAGCTCGCCGCGCGCGTCGGTCGCGGCGGCCAGCAGCCAGCGCTGGTCGTGCGCTCCGGTCGCCGCACGTCTCGAGAGCTCGCCGCTCAGTACGCACCTGGCGGGCACGTGTATGTTGATGGCGGCCGTGTCCAGCAGCTCGCCGCGCGCGTCGGTCGCGGCGGCCAGCAGCCAGCGCTGGTCGTGCGACAGGCAGTAGGCCAGGAACAGCACGGCGCTCTGGTCGCCGCAGGTCGTGCCCCACGTCTCGGCCACTTCCTTGAGGGCGCGCGGCGGCGCTAGCACCCACGCGGGCGAGAACAACTTGTACGGCGCCCGGTTTTTCTCCTGGAACACAATTTTAGATATTATTATTATTGTATATGTATTGCGAAGGCACACCAATCTCTTTAAATTTTTCACGAAGTGATACGCGTGATCCGAGTTCATAAATAGAACGGATGGCTCTTTTCTGCAATATAAAAATGGATTGGATATCAGCTGCTCTGCCCCACAACAAAATGCCGTACGACATGACACTGTGGAAGTAAGCAAAGTAGACAAGTCTAGCCGTTTCAATATCGGTAAACTGTGTAATTTTGGCGTCAGTGGCGTGCAATACATAGAGGCACCAAAGCACAGCTTACCCAAATGGAAATACTTCAATGCTCATGCCTACCCTAGCTTCTAAAGCTGTGCACGCCACTGTTCCGGCCGCCGCCCTACGTAACTAGCGTGTGTCACGAAGCGCACTCACGTCTTTGGAGCTGAGGAACAGGTTCGCGTTGGCGGCGGTGCCGAAGCCCGTGAGCGACTTGCCGGCGGGCGAGTGCGACAGCAGGCGGCGCGCGCCCGTGAACACGCTGAACGCGAGCGCGCGCACCTCCGAGCCGCAGCCGCCGCGCGCGCTCCACGTCTCGCACACGCCCTCCAGCGACACTATCTGTGGACCGCACACTCAAAGCATTCACAATTGGGTATTTGACTACTAGTGAGATTAATTATTTTTTAATGATTATTATATCGTACGGGAGGTGATATGGCTCGACCGTAACAAAGGATGATCATCCTCCGAGCGGGTGTTGTGCTCGGGGACCACTGGTACGAGCGTTCATCTTTGGAGGTCGTATATACAGCGTAATAGGCATGATGACAGTAACCAAGAACCAAGTAAATTATGAATTAATCTAATGAAATTGGATTCATGGATTATAAAAAACGTATTTATTTTTGTATTTCGAGTGAGATTGCTATTTATTTTGATAAAATAAAACTATAAAATACAGCAATCCGCCATAATGGATTAAACACCTAGAAGCGAATGACGTCACAATTGTTTGTTTTCGGGCTTTGACAATCACACTATTGTTTACTGCACACTGCACAGAGTACATTGGTAAAAACAATAGTGACGTCACAAACGACGCCATGACACCGGCGAGCGTTTTGGCGTGAATTTTAAACTTTAAATTTCAAATGCCAATTTTATCTACGAAACCTTATTTTTCTGCTAAAATAATATATTTGTTTGAAATAGTAGATACTTCCGAACGTAATCTGACCATTTTTCAAAATCAGTCATCATGCCTATTGCATTGCAACTGTACGCGCAGGTGACGGGCGTGCCGACGACGCTGCACACGCCGGCGCCCACGCCCGATCCCCTGGCGCCGCCCACGCCCGCCCCGCCCTCCGCGCCGCCGCACAAGACCTATGCGCAGGTACGCGGCGAACACGATACACTACACTGCACTCTGGCTTAACATACAAACATACGATACACTTCAATGCACTCTGGCTAGTGGGTGCTGTGGCTCTGGCTTAACATACAAAGGTAAAAAAAGTGCGCCGAACTTTGATGACGTCACAACTTAAAATTTCATACAAAATCCGTAATAAGCACACGTTTTGACGTTTGAAAAAAAAAGCTGCTGATTTGACTAGTTGTCAAATACCCAATTGGGTATTTGTCAACTATTCAAATAAATTATTTTTTTGTGATTAATAAATAGGGGATCTGCCAAAAATCGTAATATCCACGTCTTCTATTAGTTTTATGTTGAATAACTATTTTAAACTATCGATTAAAGTAAAAAAGACTTTTTGACTTTGATGACGTCACTATTCCAAATTTCATACAAACTCCATACTAAGCACGCGTTCTGCCGTTTGAACAAAAAAGTTGCTTATTTGACTAGTTCTCAAATACCCAATTCTGATCACAAGTTTCTCTTCTGTCTAAAGGTTTGTCCATATGGAGTAAGATGTTCTTTTTTTTTTTTTATGTGTTCCTTCCTTTTTTCCTCCGACATGGCGATCGGAGACTGTTCTAGGTCGGTACTCTGAATGACTATTTTTTTTTTCCTGCCTTTCTTTTTGTTGTAATCAATTGGTGGTGCCACACTTACGTGCAGTGCATCAAGGACTTGCAGAGAACTAGACTATTACAGGTAACTGTTAGCGTTAATCATGTATTTTACTTTTTTTTAAGGTGCCAGCGGAGGGTGAATTGCCCATACAAACGTAATACCAAAATGATTCGTAATTCGAGAATATTTCCACCAGATTATGCGATTATTAAGATTGAACTTGTATTTATCTAGGCCCCTGGATAATTATGTTTTCAAAATATTTTCCCAAAATTAAATGTAAGCGCATAGCGTTTTGCTTGTTTTTACGACATGAATGACATGTTTTCTCCTTATTTGTATCATATTAAAACCGACGATATGATACGTACTAATGGACCAGGAGCATAGCCTATATTGTCAAGTTCCCGAATAACAACACGAAGTGAAAAACACAACAAGTTTTCACTCATCATTTTTGGTATTTACGGAACAAGACTAAACGTATAACAAATTCTGTACGCTCATATTGCTATCGCGTTTGCACGCGATCACGTGTCAGCAGCCAAATAGAGATAGTAATATACCGGCAAATTTATATTTGCGGGTTGAATAGAAATTGCGAGCGGCGATCACCGGCCTCTTAAGGTGTAAGTAAGGTGTTCTAGAAATCCTTTAGGAATTTTTCGGGATAAAAATGCCAGCCTCCGGGTTTCCGGCAGCGGGCGTTCGCTCACCTTGATGAGGGGGTTGTGGTGGTGCAGCGCGGAGTACGCCCGCGCGGCGAGCCGCAAGAGCGCAGCGAGCGCGCGCGGGCGATGCGCGTGCGCAGCGGGCGGCTCCACCACGTAGATGACGAGCGCGGGCGCGCCCGACTCGTCCTCCTCCCACGCGCCCGTCGCCTCCGGCTCGTGCTCGCCGCCCGTCGAGCCGCCGCCGCCGCCGCCGCCGCCGCCGCCGCCGCCGCCGCCGCCGCCGGGCGTGCCGGGCGGCTCGAGCGTCGCCGGCGGCCGCATCGCACCCGTATTGCCTGATACAAATGCATTAATTTTTATGCGACTGCCTGAAAAAAGGAGTACATCGCTTTTAGGGTTCATGTATGTATAGTCCCCGCGCGAGCTCTGAGGAATGTTAAAGTAATGGCCTGGAGTTGTTTAAAGTGCAAAACTAGTAGAAAAAAACATCGAAAATAAGATTAACTATATAATCATCGTCTAGAAAATGATGAGTAGATTCCAAAAATTTATAACACTATAGTTCAATATCCAGTGATTCACAAAAAATTTAATATTATATTCATTTATATTTTTAACTTTTTAGTTCGTTTTTTGGCAGGGCAGTCGTGTTTTTTAATTTTTTTTAATTATGACTTGTTATTTATTTTATTGGTTTGCCAACACAAAAGCAACATGAAAATAAAATAAAACATAGTAACATTTTAGAGTGTACAACCAATTACTGGCAAGCCGGGATGCATTTAGCTGATCTCGCAAGTGCCGGGTTACCAGTTAACAAATAGCGATAATCTTAAAAAACACAAAAAAAAATTATAAAAAAAAACAATTAGCTTGATATATTATAAAGTCTATTGATACTGCATCAATATGCATTGTTAATAAAGTTTAAAATTTGTTGATCGACCGATCGAATGCGCCTGAAGCGTCCACGGGCTACTGTTTCACACAAATTTTATAACTTTGCTCTGTTTCCCATTGGCAAAGATTTATAGTCGATTTCTTCATGCTCTTATCGGCTTATCTGAACACTGCAAGATTCTCGATATTTACCGATCGAAACACAACAACAGCTAATATAGAATTAGGTACAACTCTATTTCATGAAATGATGCCCGCGATTTTTATTGTGATTTAGTGGGTAAAAACACTATCACACACAAAAAGATAAAAGAACAGAGGTAACACAAATGGTGACAAAAGGACATTGACCAAATTCGCCTAAGAATCAACATACGTTTGAAATATACAGTAATTCTTAGCCTATTTTATAGCCTTTATTCCGAATATTAGAATTTAACGGACACTTTAAGCAAGTCTGATTGCAGCCAAGCGCTGGCCTATATCATTTAAAAAAAAATGGAGGGTTGCATTTTTTTGTCGATGGTTGTCTTCTGTCAATAATTATGACACACCATAGACGTGCATATGGCAAAAGTAGAAGAAATTATTGGATAAGGCATATAAGGCGTCTCACTCTCGAGCAGGGTCCGGTCGACGCTGAGCGTGGCGAGCTAGGGTAGGCATTCGTTAGTCAAAATACCTATTTACTAGCTGTTCTGTTGAAAAATGAGCCCATTGGGTAAGCGGTGCTTTTGCGCCTGTATGAACTGCACGCCC
Source organism: Erebia palarica (assembly GCA_964035005.1). Classification (NCBI taxonomy): domain Eukaryota; kingdom Metazoa; phylum Arthropoda; class Insecta; order Lepidoptera; family Nymphalidae; genus Erebia; species Erebia palarica. Next base: position 58,376,301 of record OZ035983.1, read on the forward strand.
CTGAGCCCTATTACTCCTCCCCTTCTACCACAGACAAGGCATACAAGGCGTCTCACTCTCGAACAGGGTCCGGTCGACGCTGAGCGTGGCGAGCTGCGGCACTAGGCTGGTGCACAGGTTTTGAAGCTAGGAGTAGGCATTCGTTAGTCAAAATACCTATTTACTAGCTGTTCTGTTGAAAAATGAGCCCATTGGGTAAGCAGTGCTTTTGCGCCTGTATGAACTGCACGCCCCTGAGCCCTATTACTCCTCCCCTTCTACCACAGACAAGGCATACAAGGCGTCTCACTCTCGAACAGGGTCCGGTCGACGCTGAGCGTGGCGAGCTGCGGCACTAGGCTGGTACGCAGAGTGTCCGCGTACGCGCGCACGTACTCGCCCAGCCGGCCCGGGGGCAGCTCCCCCGTCCACTCCTCGCTGTTCGACTCGCTGCGAACAAACACCATACCGATACGTTTAACAATAAATAAAAACCTTTACTCCTTATTTATTGAGGTTTTATGGTTCCTGCGGAAACTTTTTAATTTTCCGGGATAAAAACTATGTTTTATCCCGGAAAATTAAAAAGTTAAAAAGTCCAGACTTTAATCTATCTCTGTGCCAAATTTCAGCCAGATCCGTTCAGCCGTTGGGGCGTAATTGAGTAACAATCATCCATACATCCATACATCCATACATTAATTCATCCATCCAAACTTTCGCATTTATAACATTAGTAAGATAACATTGTTTTGCAGCTAATAACTGGTGATGAGGATATTTTATGTTCTACATACAGAATTGAGCAAAAAACATCCATTCATTCATTCATTAGTATCGATAGCTGGGGCTATTGACCAGTCAGTGAAAATGTAGCACGCAAAACAGTTGACTTACCGTTCACTTTCGCTTGGCGCAGTCCGCACGATGCCGTCTCTGGCTATCCTCGATATAGGTTGATGTCTTCCGAGTCTACACGCTTCATACGACGTGGGTAACTCCCGCGCGTACGAGTAGGGTTCGAGCGACAGCCGCTCCCAATGTAATACTAAAGACACTCGACTCACCGTTCACTTTCGCTTGGCGCAGTCCGCACGATGCCGTCTCTGGCTATCCTCGATATAGGTTGATGTCTTCCGAGTCTACACGCTTCATACGACGTGGGTAACTCCCGCGCGTACGAGTAGGGTTCGAGCGACAGCCGCTCCCAATGTAATACTAAAGACACTCGACTCACCGTTCACTTTCGCTTGGCGCAGTCCGCACGATGCCGTCTCTGGCTATCCTCGATATAGGTTGATGTCTTCCGAGTCTACACGCTTCATACGACGTGGGTAACTCCCGCGCGTACGAATAGGGTTCAAGCGACAACCGCTCCCAGTGTACTACTTAAGACACTCGACTTACCGTTCACTTTCGCTTGGCGCAGTCCGCACGATGCCGTCTCTCGCTATCCTCGATATAGGTTGATGTCTTCCGAGTCTACACGCTTCATACGACGTGGGTAACTCCCGCGCGTACGAATAGGGTTCAAGCGACAACCGCTCCCAGTGTACTACTTAAGACACTCGACTTACCGTTCACTTTCGCTTGGCGCAGTCCGCACGATGCCGTCTCTCGCTATCCTCGATATAGGTTGATGTCTTCCGAGTCTACACGCTTCATACGACGTGGGTAACTCCCGCGCGTACGAATAGGGTTCAAGCGACAACCGCTCCCAGTGTACTACTTAAGACACTCGACTTACCGTTCACTTTCGCTTGGCGCAGTCCGCACGATGTCGTCTCGCGCTATCCTCGAATAAGTCGATGTCTTCAGAGTCTACACGCCTCGTACGACGTAGATAACTTCCGCGCATACGAGTAGGGTTAGAGCGACAGCCGCTCCCAGTGTACTACATAAGACACTCGACTTACCGTTCACTTTCGCTTGGCGCAGTCCGCACGATGTCGTCTCGCGCTATCCTCGAATAAGTCGATGTCTTCAGAGTCTACACGCCTCGTACGACGTAGATATCTTCCGCGCATACGAGTAGGGTTCGAGCGACACCCGCTCTCAGTGTACTACATAAGACACTCGACTTACCGTTCACTTTCGCTTGGCGCAGTCCGCACGATGCCGTCTCGCGCTATCCTCGATATAGGTTGATGTCTTCCGAGTCTACACCCTTCATACGACGTAGATAACTCCCGCGCGTACGAGTAGGGTTCGAGCGACACCCGCTCCCAGTGTACTACATAAGACACTCGACTTACCGTTCACTTTCGCTTGGCGCAGTCCGCACGATGCCGTCTCCGGCTATCCTCGATATAGGTTGATGTCTTCCGAGTCTACACGCTTCATACGACGTGGGTAACTCCCGCGCGTACGAGTAGGGTTCGAGCGACAGCCGCTCCCAATGTAATACTAAAGACACTCGACTCACCGTTCACTTTCGCTTGGCGCAGTCCGCACGATGCCGTCTCTGGCTATCCTCGATATAGGTTGATGTCTTCCGAGTCTACACGCTTCATACGACGTGGGTAACTCCCGCGCGTACGAGTAGGGTTCGAGCGACAGCCGCTTCCAGTGTACTACTAAGACACTTGACTCACCGTTCACTTTCGCTTGGCGCAGTCCGCACGATGCCGTCTCTGGCTATCCTCGATATAGGTTGATGTCTTCCGAGTCTACACGCCTCGTACGACGTGGATAGCTCCCGGAAGAAAGTCTTGACAGGGTCCGCCAGCGCGTCCCCGTCGGCCGCGAGCACAACGTACGCGACGTCCCGCGCGTACGAGTACGGTTCGAGCGACAGCCGCTCCCAGTGCCGCAAGGCGTAGGGCGAGAGCGATATCCAGTCGCGGTCGTGGCCGACGAGCAGCGGCGGCACGGGCTGCGGCTCGCAGAGGTCCTCGTTGCCGCGGCCGGCGAGCCGGTGGAACTGCCGCCAGGTGAGCGGCCCGGTGACGCCGTCCCACATGCGCGCGCCGCAGCAGCGCTTCTGTATCGCGTCTTGCAGCAGCGGCCGGAGGCGGCGCATCAGTCTACGGACACAGATCAATTTTTTTTTTAATATTTATTATTCATTTTATTTATTTTATTTAATGGTTTGCCAACAGGTAAAACACAAAAACAACATCAAAATAACAAAACACATTTTTTTTTAATCCATTACAAAATAATTCCAAAAAGGGCAAAGGCTCAGCGTGTTAAAATAAAGATTAAAAAAACATCAAGTTTATCTATCAATTAATCCCCAACTCGCAACAATGTACACTCAATGGGCAATGTGCGACACGGTACAGTACCTGACAACCTAGTTTATCGATCAATTCCTCCCCCAATACGCAACAACGTACACTCAATGGGCAATGTGCGACACGGTACAGTACCTGACAACCTAGTTTATCGATCAATTCCTCCCCCAATACGCAACAATGTACACTCAATGGGCAATGTGTGACACGGTACAGTACCTGACAACCTAGTTTATCGATCAATTCCTCCCCCAATACGCAACAACGTACACTCAATGGGCAATGTGCGACACGGTACAGTACCTGACAACCTAGTTTATCTATCAACTCCTCCCCCAATACGCAACAACGTACACTGAATGGGCAATGTGCGACACGGTACAGTACTTGACAACCTAGTTCAATTCCTCCCCCAATACGCAACAATGTACACTCAATGGGCAATGTGCGACACGGTACAGTACCTGATCTATCAATCCCTCCCCCAATACGTAACAATGTACACTCAATGGGCAATGTCTTCTAAAAGAACAATTCTTTAACTTAGATATACAAAATATAGTTTGACATAAAATTCATACTCGTAAAGTATCTCAACAAAAGATAATAACCGTATCAGCTAAGAACAAATATGGTGAGCGCACTAGCGCATACATGATCCCTCGCTTAATAAATAGTCTCGATAGTAGTTTTAGAATCAAATTGACTAAGAATAATTTAAAACATAACTTAAAATCGTATTTCTTAACCAAATAGTAGGTAGTTTTTTTTTTTTTTAGTTTTTGTCATTAATTTATAATAATTTGCTAGCTATAAGTAGTTTAAAACGCTGATAATATGTTGACGGAAGAGCACGCAATTTAAACCTACGTGGTTTTTCGCAGTGCTACCCATCAAAATTGTATCGATTTTCATTTTGATGATAAAAAAATAAAAAAATGTGCACCACTGTACAGTACCTGACAACTAGTTTATCTATCAATTCCTGCCCCAATACGCAACAACGTACACTCAATGGGCAATGTGCGACACGGTACAGTACCTGACAACCTAGTTTATCTATCAATTCCTGCCCCAATACGCAACAACGTACACACAATGGGCAATGTGCAACACGGTACAGTACCTGACAACCTAGTTTATCTATCAATTCCTGCCCCAATACGCAACAACGTACACTCAATGGGCAATGTGCGACACGGTACAGTACCTGACAACGTAGTTTATCTATCAATTCCTGCCCCAATACGCAACAACGTACACTCAATGGGCAATGTGCGACACGGTACAGTACCTGACAACGTAGTTTATCTATCAATTCCTCCCCCAATACGCAACAACGTACACACAATGGGCAATGTGCGACACGGTACAGTACCTGACAACCTAGTTTATCTATCAATTCCTGCCCCAATACGCAACAACGTACACACAATGGGCAATGTGCAACACGGTACAGTACCTGACAACCTAGTTTATCTATCAATTCCTGCCCCAATACGCAACAACGTACACTCAATGGGCAATGTGCGACACGGTACAGTACCTGACAACGTAGTTTATCTATCAATTCCTGCCCCAATACGCAACAACGTACACTCAATGGGCAATGTGCGACACGGTACAGTACCTGACAACGTAGTTTATCTATCAATTCCTCCCCCAATACGCAACAACGTACACTCAAAGGGCAATGTGCGACACGGTACAGTACCTGACAACGTAGTTTATCTATCAATTCCTGCCCCAATACGCAACAACGTACACTCAATGGGCAATGTGCGACACGGTACAGTACCTGACAACGTAGTTTATCTATCAATTCCTCCCCCAATACGCAACAACGTACACTCAAAGGGCAATGTGCAACACGGTACAGTACCTGACAACGTCCCTGGAGGAGCGTGGGGCGCGCGCGCCTATGAACGGCCACCGGTGCACGGCGCCGCCGCCGGGGGCCGCCGCGCCGCACGCGCCGCCCGCCGCCGCGCGCAGCGCGCGCTCCGCCGCCGCGCCGCCGTCCGAGTATCTGCCACACACGCGATGGTTACACTCGCCACATTTTATTTATTTATTTATTTTATTTAATGCCTTTAAAAAAATATATGTCACCGTAAGATTGTAAAAACCGTTAGATTATAATCTAACTCGCGTAATTGCAAACTGTCGAAAGATTACAATTTAACACATTATTTTCCGGTAGATTGTAATCTGACAGGTATTTAAACCTTGATTATATATGTCGAACCCTAACCTAACATACAAGAAAGAAACAAGAAAACGTAAATAAAATGAATATTTCAAAAACTGACACTCAGAACATTGAACAGTTTACAATCTTTCGACAGTTTAGAATTTCGCGAGTTAGATTATAATCTAACGGTTTTTACAATCTTACGGTGACATATACATATCTAACTAATACAGTGGCGTGCAGTTCATAGAAGCATAAAAGCACTGCTTACCAGTTACCCATATGGAAATAAGTCTATGCTCATTTTTGAACATGACAGTCAGTAAATAGGTATTCTGACTAACTAATGTCTACCCCAGCTTCAAAATCTGTGCACGCCACTGAACGAATATCATAAATGCGAAAGTTTGGATGGATGTATGTATGTATGGATGTTTGTTGTTAATGATTTTTGGCGTTTCGGTTATTTATTACTTAATACACTTGCTTTGTAGCATTGATCGTATCTGCCACACAAGCGATGGTTACACTTGCCATATTGTTACAAGCTTTTATACATCTATCTAATAGGCCTATTACACTGCACTTACCACAGGCCCCTGTGGCAAGAGTGGGCGTGACCGCTAGTTAGAGCGTCGGTTATTACACAGCAGTAAGGACCAAATCATTTATTACACTACACTGTTTCACTGTTTTACTGTGTTTTGTTACACTGCCAGTGTAATAGGCCTTTAAGCGTGATAGCAACACGGCGGGCCACTCACTCGAGCTGGTTGAGCCGCAGATGGTCGGGCGGGCCGGCGGCGGCGGCGGCGGCGGCGGCGGCGCGCGCCACGGCCGAGGCGCCGCCGCCCGCCGCGCCCGCGCACTGCGCCACCACCAGCGCCGCCACGTCCGCCAGCCCGCCGCCCGCGCCGCGCCCGCCCGGCTCCGCCGCGATGCCCGTGATCTCCATCTCGTCCTGCAACACACACAACACGATAGGCATGATTTATTTATTTATTTATTTAATTTAATTAGTACGGACAGGCCAATTACACTAATTAATTAAAGATTACACAGCACAACTCACACAATTAATAACAGTAACAGTTAGTTTAAAAAATACAAATTTTGTAAAAAAAAAAAAAAAATACTTAACACAAATAAAAATTAATAAAAATAATACTTAATTAAAAATAAAAATAATAGAAATTTGAATAATAATATATCATTAACAATTATTTATGAGAGCTGCATGGTTTGCGAGTTGTAACCTTCGCAAAACTTCAAGCACCTACTCACAACCATGCTCCATTGGTCTGCAAATAAATCACAGGGGGGAATGATGACAACCCAATCAAATCACCAACTCTTTATCAAACTTAAAAACGCGCTCCTAGTATGGAAATTGTATGAAATTTACAATAGTGACGTTATCAAATTTCAACGCACTTTTTATCTTTAATCTGTATTTTAAAATAGTTATCAAACTTAAAACTAACCGAGGATGTGAATCTTAGGTCTTTTGGAAGACGCTCTATTTAATAATCGGTTAGAAATAATTTCTTTTTGATATAGGCATCATCCCAATTACAATATAGATATAGCTATTGCATAGCTTCTATCGCGGGCCTCGAGCGTGGAGACCGAATACAAAAATTCCGTAACGAAAATAACCTAACACCACCTAACACCCCCCACTCCTGTTGACGACCTTTTTATTTAATCCACTACAAGTTAGCCCTTGACTGCGATCTCACCTGATGGTAAGTGATGATGCAGTCTAAGATGGTAGCGGGCTAACCTGTTAGGGGCATAGCAGTTATATTAAACCCATACCCCTATTTGGTTTCTACACGGCATCGTACCGGAACACGTAATCGCTTGGCGGCACGTCTTTGCCGGCTATCTTTGCATAGCTTCTATCGCAGGCCTCGAGCGTGGAGACCGAATCCAGAAATTCCGTAACGAAAATAACCTAACACCACCTAACACCCCCCAATCCTGTTGACGACCTTCGTGGCGCAGTGTGTAGCGCTGTTGTCTTAACGTGCGGAGGTCCCGGGTTCGATACCCGGCAGGGTCGATTTGGGAATTTATAATTTCGGAATTTTCCCTGGTCTGGCCTGGTGGGAGGGTCTGGTTCCGGTACGATGCCGTGTAGAAACCGAATATGGGGCATGGGTTTAATATAACCGCCATGCCCCTAACAGGTTAGCCCGCTACCATCTTAGACTGCATCATCACTTACCATCAAGTGAGATCGCAGTCAAGGGCTTAACTGGCTCGTCGTCCGCGCTGCCGCCCCAGTCGCCGCCGGGCAGGTACGTGGCCGCGTCCGCGCCTCGGATGTTGCGCAGAGTCTCTCACCTCGTAGAACAAGCCGGCTCGATGCGCAAGCCGGCGGTTGACGATGGCGCTGAAGCCGCACGAGCAGCGCGAGGGCTCGTCGTCCGCGCTGCCGCCCCAGTCGCCGCCGGGCAGGTACGTGGCCGCGTCCGCGCCTCGGATGTTGCGCAGAGTCTCTCACCTCGTAGAACAAGCCGGCTCGATGCGCAAGCCGGCGGTTGACGATGGCGCTGAAGCCGCACGAGCAGCGCGAGGGCTCGTCGTCCGCGCTGCCGCCCCAGTCGCCGCCGGGCAGGTACGTGGCCGCGTCCGCGCCTCGGATGTTGCGCAGAGTCTCTCACCTCGTAGAACAAGCCGGCTCGATGCGCAAGCCGGCGGTTGACGATGGCGCTGAAGCCGCACGAGCAGCGCGAGGGCTCGTCGTCCGCGCTGCCGCCCCAGTCGCCGCCGGGCAGGTACGTGGCCGCGTCCGCGCCTCGGATGTTGCGCAGAGTCTCTCACCTCGTAGAACAAGCCGGCTCGATGCGCAAGCCGGCGGTTGACGATGGCGCTGAAGCCGCACGAGCAGCGCGAGGGCTCGTCGTCCGCGCTGCCGCCCCAGTCGCCGCCGGGCAGGTACGTGGCCGCGTCCGCGCCTCGGATGTTGCGCAGAGTCTCTCACCTCGTAGAACAAGCCGGCTCGATGCGCAAGCCGGCGGTTGACGATGGCGCTGAAGCCGCACGAGCAGCGCGAGGGCTCGTCGTCCGCGCTGCCGCCCCAGTCGCCGCCGGGCAGGTACGTGGCCGCGTCCGCGCCTCGGATGTTGCGCAGAGTCTCTCACCTCGTAGAACAAGCCGGCTCGATGCGCAAGCCGGCGGTTGACGATGGCGCTGAAGCCGCACGAGCAGCGCGAGGGCTCGTCGTCCGCGCTGCCGCCCCAGTCGCCGCCGGGCAGGTACGTGGCCGCGTCCGCGCCTCGGATGTTGCGCAGAGTCTCTCACCTCGTAGAACAAGCCGGCTCGATGCGCAAGCCGGCGGTTGACGATGGCGCTGAAGCCGCACGAGCGGCGCGAGGGCTCGTCGTCCGCGCTGCCGCCCCAGTCGCCGCCGGGCAGGTACGTGGCCGCGTCCGCGCCTCGGATGTTGCGCAGAGTCTCTCACCTCGTAGAACAAGCCGGCTCGATGCGCAAGCCGGCGGTTGACGATGGCGCTGAAGCCGCACGAGCAGCGCGAGGGCTCGTCGTCCGCGCTGCCGCCCCAGTCGCCGCCGGGCAGGTACGTGGCCGCGTCCGCGCCTCGGATGTTGCGCAGAGTCTCTCACCTCGTAGAACAAGCCGGCTCGATGCGCAAGCCGGCGGTTGACGATGGCGCTGAAGCCGCACGAGCAGCGCGAGGGCTCGTCGTCCGCGCTGCCGCCCCAGTCGCCGCCGGGCAGGTACGTGGCCGCGTCCGCGCCTCGGATGTTGCCCACCACCTACGAGCATGACACCATACTTAGTCCGAATCGTTCATACTTCGGGAACACGTGCAATATAACCGTGACTAAATTAAGTCGTTTTTAACTTTGGAATATAAATTTTGAATAATTTTGAAAATTTATTTGTTAGATCTTAGGCTGCGGCCCAGAATACAATCAGAGTTACGATCGTGTAAGAATTGCCGATTAGGGTATCGCACATTCCTAAACGTATGAGAAAGGATACACGAAATTGAGCTCTAATTCAATGCTGTTATGGTTTATTTTACTTTGAAGCCGAACTTTGACGATTTGGTAGTCAACTTTTACACAATCGGGGGGCATGTAACTACCACAAGATGCATGCAGACGAGAATTCCGAATAATAACGCGGGTAAGATTCTTTTAGTTAACGGACAACTTTAGCGGACGAAAGAGGGCAGAATTCCATTTGAATGTGTTGAATCACGCATGGACTGTGAGAAGGGATCAGATCAAAACACAACATTGAAATTTATGTAACTAATTCTCCCCTAGAAAACCTCAAGTCCCGTATTCTAACCATCTAATATAGTAAGAATGGCCGGGTCTCATCACGAGACGTTCCTAAAAAATCGCCGCTAAAAAAAGCAAAGTTATTTTAGTAAAGGTTTATTCATTGCACTTGTTCCACTGGAATGCAAGACTACACGCACTGCGCTATACTCCAGGTCATCTTTGCGATGAGATGGATTAATTGAGTGGCTGCGGTGAACAGCTCAAAAGGCGGATCTGCTTGTGGAAATAGAACATTTTATATACAGGATGTTAATATTATGATTAATAAGTTATTTGAGCACAATGAATATATTCTGTGTCACGAAAGGAAGCGGCGTTAGTAATCGTATATTTATGCAACTATATTATGTAAAATGCATTAGTTCCAGGACTTCTTTTGTGACACAGACTATACAATTTGAAGATCTTTCCGTATACCAATAAAGTTAATTATTTATGAGCCATGAGTTTATACGAGTGTATGTTGGTGTGCGCGTGCGTGCGTACTTTTGCATGTGTGACTTTTGTTTATGTTGTGAAATTGTGTAGAGTAGTTTAGATTTATTAGGGATGTTACTTTAGAATTAGATTATCTTCCAAAATATGTACAACGTAATAAACATTATAAATTACAGAAAACACGATAAATGATTACGACGTTACTCATTCTTATTTCATCCTACTTAGCGCGCGTTTGAAGTTTGATAAAGAGTTGCTGATTTGAATCATTGGCAACTTGCGCAACTAAACTCAACCGTAATATTGGGAACGCAAAGTTCAAGTGTTATTTTTATGTGGATTCAATTAATTTTGAAATACATCTATAAAGATGATGAGATGAACTCAGTTCTTCATATTTTACTGGTCAATATTTATGTAAATTGGCATTATTCAAAATCAATACAAAGATAAATCTAAAAGATGTGTTTTAAGTGCCCGTAGTGGACTTTCCCTCTGTCGCACTTTATAGTCTTTTCAAAGATTGTGAAAGGTAACTCTGGCTACAGTCCGATTCAAACTTTATGACGTCTCAGCAACGTCTCTGAAGTTAGCCGATAGTCAAATGTACCGTCCGCTAAGGTCGTCTGCGAGCGGTGACGGATGCGGACGAGGCAAAGGCGCTTCTATCATATTTCATACAAAATGTATGCAAGCGACGGTACGCCAGGTATACAGAGGCGGCGAGGATACATAAAACATTCAGAATTACAAAAGAATATGCGATATGCACGATAGGCCGACTAGAAACCGCCATAGGCTCGTGACTCCATCGCTCCGCCTCATGAAAGTCCGAAGGTCGTTCGCGGGAATGAGCACTCTATTCTTTAACAAAATTCCACCCCTATTATAAACTTTCACAACAAATAACAAATAACTTAACAAATATGTAAATAATTTTGATTTTATAAAGGACATGACCAGTAATTGCCCTCCGATTCGGGACAATGCACAGGATTTCCGTTTTTACAGTAAGGTTTAAAACTTCAAAACGAAATTATTATGGATTTATTATTCCAAATAAGGTCATTATTCCAAATAAGGTCGGGGTTCAAATGACAAAAAAAAAACAGTACGTTTATTGTTTAAATCTTGAGCGTCCGCTTTCCTCTTTAAGCACTACTCCATTTTGACGTTCCATTATATCCATGCCTAATAATAATCTTGTAACATGTACATGAATACCATTTAAGTACCTTAGTTATTATATTAGGAATGATTTATTTTTGATCAATTAAATAGTAATGAAAAGGAAATGTATGTTTTGTTTATAATTATTTTTATTTTTTGACAAGTCTCAAACTAATCGATCGAACAAAGCATTTTGAAATACTACGTTTAAAGGAACGCCCTGTCACATTGCATATGCTGCCATCTGTAGTCGAATAGTTGAACTTGTTAACGAAAAGTAGTGAGCAATACTTAAAAATATTTTCTAGACTCACCACAATAACTAGCGCCATCTAGTGTGGGAAAGCAGTTTTTGGTGAAACTTTTTTTATCTATTTTCTCAGTTTTCAGAGCCTTCAGACTCCTGAAACTTTTTTATTTGAAAACTATAAAATATAACAATTACAATAATAAAGAAATAATACTTGAAAATATTTTTTTAGACTCGCTTAACACAATAAATAGCGCCATCTATTGTTGGAAAGCAGTCTTTTGGTGAAACTTTTTTGTTCATTTTCGCAGTTTTCCGAGCCTTCAGACTCCTGAAACTTTTTTATCTGAAAACAGTGAAATATTACAATTACAATAATAAAGAAATCATTGCTGAACATTGATTTTTGACACCTAGGCAAGCTGCCATAGTTCCACCGGTCAAGTCCTTTAAGATATTTGTACACCACACTGTGGTAGAATAGGAGCACTTGTATACTGATACCACCTCAAATCAAATGATGTGAAATCACGCAAAATTCATAAACAGTTTAATGAACAAACAAGTGGTATACAATCAGTGGCGTGCACAGTATTTGGGCCTAGCGTAGACATTGGTGAGGTAGATACCTATTTTCCTTCTTTAACTATTAAAAATAATCATTGAGCTTTTTAACTTTATTTTTATTTATTTATTTATTTTATTTAATGCCTTTAAAACATATATATCAAAAATTACACCACAATTTTGCAGACCAAAGCACAAGACTAAAAAACACAGGCTGGCGTTTGTAAAGTGCAGCCCAAATAGACCGTAGTCTGCGTTAGGGCTGACAAAAAGATCGACGAAGTTATATCACTAAAGTTCACAAAATGTAGCATGATACTTTACTTATTTTAAATATATCTGTTTAGTAATAATGACGAACAAAAGATTTTATTTTAGATATTAATGTAACTCACGTTAGTCTTATAGCCTGAATTGTCTATTAAGGCAATAAACATAATAATAATTATTTAATACATATAAATATACATATATTATAAAAATAGTATTAATGTTTTTCAACGAGTTTAAGTTTAGTATAAAGTTTTTAAATAAGAACAGTCAGTGCAACAGTGTTAAGTAAGACACCCACTAGTTCAAAGTATAGGTAGGTAGTATTAAACTATAGTTAAAACAAAAATTACAGGATAACGTAAAACTATTATTATAACTGATTTCAACAGATCTTGTCATAAAGGCAAAACTAAGGTAAGCAATGCTTTTATGCCTCTATGTCGTGCACGCCACTGATATTATTGGTATATTTAGTGGTGTATATGTCACTTAAGTAAGATTGTAAAAACCGTTAGATTATAATCTAACTCGCGAAATTCTAAACTGTCGAAAGATTAGAATTTAACGCATTATTTTCCGGTAGATTGTAATCTGATAGGTATTTAAACCCGATAAAACCTAAGTGCATAAAACGTAAATAAAATGAATATTTCAAAAATTGACACTCAGAACATTGAACAGTTTACAATCTTTCGACAGTTTAGAATTTCGCGAGTTAGATTATAATCTAACGGTTTTTACAATCTTACGGTGACATATATATCCCGCGCCTTAGCGGACGGTACATATGACTATCGGCTAACTTCAGAGACGTTGCTGAGACGTCATAAAGTTTGAATTGGACTGTAGCCAGATTTACCTTTCACAATCTTTGAAAATATTATAAAGTGCGATAGAGGGAAAGTCCACTACAGGCACTTAAAACACATATTTTAGATTTATCTTTGTATTGATTGTGAATAATGCCGATTTACATAAATATTGACTAGTAAAATATGAAGAACTGAGTTGAGTTGTATTCTGCGCATCAAAACGCACGTTGATGTTGATGAGAAGTAATAAATTTAGAATGGCACTGTACCGCGGCCCGTAAGTATATTAGTGGTATATTAGTGGTATATAAGTGGTATACAAGTGGTATACAAGTGGTATGTTAGTGGTGTATGTAGCGGTGTGAGTGTGGTGTGCACGCATGGTACGTGCGCACTCACCCTGGTGCCGCTGTCGTTGCACACGCACAGCGTGCAGCTGTCGAAGTTGTGGTCGCGGAACACGTTGAGCACGGTGTCCGCGAGCAGCACGTTCAGCAGCACGGGGCAGGCGGGCGCGGGGGCGCGCGGGGACGCGGGGGCGGGGGACGACACCGAGCCTACACGTACACATAAATAAAATAATATTTTTCTCAAGCATGCTTGGAAATTTGAGCATTATTTTGACAACCTTCTTCGAGATAAATCGAAATTGCCGTACTGGCCAAATACACGCGAGCAGCGGCCGGCAAATGTTGTATGAAAATCCATATCTGTCGTGGTTTGGTGGCCAAATAAATTCATATCTGTCGTGTAATTTAAGAATGGAACGATCTTTTATTGAATAGAAGCAGGCGTTACTTTGCGGAAGTCCATGATAGTGAATGAACTAGAAGTTTAATTCGCTATAATCCGCTACAGTAGATAAATCTGTGTGGTACAGTGCGTGTCTTTCACCTGCAGCATGCGACACCCACCACCCAGCAATTCGCAAGCAAATAGAAAGTTGTTTATTGAAAATTAATTTAACGAATTAAAAAATACGACTGCCCTGCCATATTATTTATGGAGTTTACCTCCATAAGAAGCGATTTGCATAAATAGCCTTTGGAATCTTATTTACATTTTTTATTAAATGTTATTTTTTTGTGAATCACTAAATGTTGAACTATAGTGTTATATATTTTTGGAATCTACTCATCATTTTCTAGATGATGATTATATAGTTAATCTTATTTTCGATTTTTTTTTTCAATTTTGGTCTTTAATGCGGGACCATGGTCACACCATCAATTTTTAAAAAAAGATTACTAGCCTATGTCACCCGGAATAAGATAGATAGATAGATGAACTCTTTATTGCACACACTTAAAAACAATAACAATAACGAAAAGCTTAAAAGATAAGACAGAAGGGTGCAAAGGCGGTCTTATTGCTAAAGCAATCTCTTCCAGACAACCTTTGGGGAGAGGAGATTATAAAACAAGCTAGGTATTCTAACGATATCTCATTTATTATTATTATTAAATCGGTTCAGGTTCATAGAAGTTATGGTGGAATATACAAACTCACATACATACATACATACATGCATACATACATACATACATACATACATGAACCCTGAAAACAATATACTCCTTTTTTCAGGCAGTCGTATAATAAAATAATATTTTTCTCAAACATGCTTGGAAATTTGAGCATTATTTTGACAACCTTCTTCGAGATAAATAGAAATTGCCGTACTGGCCAAATACATGCGAGCAGGCCGGCAAAGTTGTATGAAAATACATATCTGTCGTGGTTTAGTGGCCAAATCAATTGCATAACTAGTAAATTCATATCTGTCGTGTAATTTAAGAATGGAACGATCTTTTACTCCGAAACATGGCAGCCAAGGAGGTAACTTATCAAAGATATTATTTAAATTTCGAACTAGCTCGCAAATAGAAAGCTGTTTATTGGAAAAAAAAACAAATGAACACTTTAACGCGGGAAAAATTATTGGTGTTCCTTGTTCGTCATTGATTTTGAAATGTATTTGACAAAATGAGTTCAAGTGAAGACAATGAGTGTGATGAACCTACTTTAATGCCATCTGAAATTCAAGAGGCGGCAAGGACCGTAATAGAGAACTTGTTACCGCCAAAATCGTAAGAAAAATATTTTTAAATAAAAAGTTCTGTTTAAATATTTTTAAAGTATAATAGTAACCAATGGGTGCCGTCCCGGGCCTGCGCGGCGACGGCCGGGACTCCACGCTGGCGATCCCGGAGCTGTTCACGCGCTCGTTGCTCAATGATATTGAGCGCTTCACTGCACCGCTGCTGGTTGTGTTGGTGGTGTTCGTTGTGTTGTTGATGTTGCCTGCGGACATTTGTGTGGTTAATATTTAGGTTTGATGTGTTTAATTTAATTTTATTTAATTTATTTAAGGACATCCAACAGGTTACAATAGAATAACAGGTAAAATAAAGCTAGTTATAAGGATAATATGCATTATTGTAAACCCACTTAGAGGCTGCCACAGCTTGCAATATTATATTAAAAACACACTATGGGTCGGAGAAAAAAAGAAATAAAAGAGGATATGATAAAGAATTAAAAAAAAAATAAGCTTACTAATAATAATTAACTTAAATTAGCTGTGATAAGATCCAGCAAGCTATAGCAGACAGCTAACCGGACGAAACAAGCTCGTTGCGCTCAATTGCCAAAGCTGTTATTCTCAAAAAAGTCTCAGATCAAAAGTAGGATAAACACAAAATTAAAATTTTTAGGTATGGAATTTAGCTGTACTAAAACGCTTAAATCAGAAATGGGATGTGCACACTATTAAAATTCTTAGATCGCACTACTAAAATTTTTAATATGAATGTTTTTGGTATCGATTGCTATGCATTCTACAATTATATTATACTAGCAAATGCTCGCGACTTCGTCCGCGTGGATTGAGGTTTTCGGTTATAAAATCTATCTCTGTGCCAAATTTCATACAGAGGGGCGATTATGTAAGAATTGCCGATCCAATCGTCAAAGTTCGGCGTCAAAGCAAAATAAACCATAACAGCATTGAATTAGAGCTCAATTTCGTGTACCCATTCTCATACGTTTATGGTATCGTACATACCTAAACGTATGAGGATGGATATGTCACCGTAAGATTATAAAAACCGTTAGATTATAATCTAACTCGCGAAATTCTAAACTGTGGAAAGATTAGAATTAATGATAGAAATACCATGTTTTCATGACTATACGGAAACTATAACTTGAAAAACGATGGAATTTCACACGAACTTTCAACCCCTATTTTATCCGTTTGGGGGTAGAGTTTGAAAAAATCCTTTCTTAGTATATAGATACCAGACCAGGGAAAATTCAGAAATAATAAATCCCCAAATCGACCCAGCCGGGGATCGAACCCGGAGCCTCCGCACGTTAAGACAACAGCGCTACACACTGCGCCAAGGAGGTAGTGAATACTAAATTTGAGATTTGGGAATACGGGCCGGTCCGGGGCGTCGAAAACTCTATTTTTAGGGATCGGCTGAAAATCAGCGCTGTTATGGTGTATCTGTCACCGTAAGATTGTAAAAACCGTCAGATTATAATCTAACTCGCGAAATTCTAAACTGTCGAAAGATTACAGTTTAACGCATTATTTTCCGGTAGATTGTAATCTGATAGGTTTTCAAACCCGACAAAACCTAAGTGCGCGGCCTGCGGCCGGGCACTACTTTATTATTTATGTCGAACCCTAACCTAACCTACAAGAAAGAGACAAGAAAACGTAAATAAAATGTATATTTTAAAAATTGGCACTCAGAACATTGAACAGTTTACAATCTTTCGACAGTTTAGAATTTCGCGAGTTAGATTATAATCTAACGGTTTTTACAATCTTACGGTGACATATCTACACCATAACAGCATCACGCTGAGCCGTTGCCCCCTTTTTGGAATTATTTTCTCACCGTCTAGTTCTTAAGTTATTTTTATTTGTTTATTTCTTTACTACTAAGTTTGTGTTAAAGTTTAATTTATTTACTTACTGTGTTACACATTCAGTGTACATTGTTGCGAGTTAGGGATTAATTGATAGATAAATTAGATGTTTTTTTTTTTAAATCTTTATTTTAAAACGCTGAGCCGTTGCCCCCTTTTTGGAATTACTTTGTCACAGTCTAGTTCGTTAAGTTATTTTATTTATTTCTTTACTACCAAGTTTGTGTTTGTACCTTCACTGTGTATGGTAATTCCAAACAAAGATTTTATTTATTTATTTATTTAAATTAAAAAAAAAAAAAAAAAAAAAAAAAAAAAAAAAAGTTACCGTCGCCGGTCGCGGGCTCGGCGCGGTGCGGCGCGGCGGGCTCGAGCTTGCGCTGCCAGCTGGGCCGGTAGTGCGCGTGCGCGGGCAGCGTCACGGGCGGCAGCATGTGGCTGGGCAGCGCCGCCAGCGGCTCGTACTTCGACGAGCCCACGTACTTGTACATCGCGGGCGGCTTGAACACGTACGACCAGTCCTGCGTGGCGATACGTTGACTCTTGTACTTTTTGTTTTTTAATCCTCTACAAGTAATAGGCCTATTACACTGCACTTTTTACAGGGCCCTTACCACAAGTAAGGATGGGCGCGGCCGCTAGTTAGAGGATCGCTTATGAGATCATTCTCTTATTTTTTTAATCTACTACAAATTAGCCCTTGACTGCGATCTCACCTGATGGTAAGTGATGATGCAGTCTAAGATGGTAGCGGGCTAACCTGTTAGGGGTATGGCAGTTATATTAAACCCATATCCGTATTCGATTTCTACACGGCATCGTACCGGAACGCGTAATCGCTTGGCGGCACGTCTTTGCCGGTAGGGTGGTAACTAGCCACGGCCGAAGCCTCCCACCAGGCAATCTTCCCTAGATCATATTACACTATACTGATTCAAGTGTAAAGGTCCCTGTGAAAAGTGCAGAGTAATAGGCCTATTAGGACCACTTAAGGGACCCTTTCTCCCTAAATGTTATTACGCTACACTGAATCAAATGTAAGGGTCCCTGTGAAAAGTGCAGTGCAATAGGCCTATTAATTCTAAAGCCTACTACACTGATTCAAGTGTAAGGGTCCCTGTGAAAAGTGCAGTGCAATAGGCCTATTAATTCTAAAGCCTACTACACTGATTCAAGTGTAAGGGTCTCTGTGAAAAGTGCAGTGTAATAGGCCTATGAATTCTAAAGCCTACTACACTGATTCAAGTTTAAGGGTCCCTGTGAAAAGTGCAGTGCAATAGGCCTATTAATTCTAAAGCCTACTACACTGATTCAAATGTAAGGGTCCCTGTGAAAAGTGCAGTGTAATAGGGCTATTAATTCTAAAGCCTCGTACACAGCGACACTCACCTCTATGGGGTCCGGCGGTGGGGAGGCATGCGCTCTCTGATGCGCATGCAGCAAGTGTGTATGGTCGTCGGGCGGTGAGAACCCCGGCGAGGCCTGCGCATGCGCCTCCATACTGGGCGGCGTGGGGAACATTTTGCTCAGCTCCTCAGCGCGTACGCATCGACCGCCGCCCGCGTTACAACGAGCCTCGTCGAGAGACTTGTTCGAGTCCGGAGGAGTTTGGACTTGTAACTGAAAGGGAAATAGTGTTGACTGGGCCGCTCGCATTGTACTCACAATCACAGGTGTGATTATGTAGGAATTGCCGAACCAATCGTCAAAGGTCGGCGTCAAAGTAAAGGAAACCATAATAACGTTGAAATAGAGCTTAATTTCGTGTGTACATTCTCATACGTTTATGGTATCGTGCATACCTAAACGTATAAGAATGGATATGTCACCGTAAGATTGTAAAAACCGTTAGATTATAATCTAACTCGCGAAATTCTAAACTGTCGAAAGATTAGAATTTAACGCAATATTTTCCGGTAGATTGTAATCTGATAGGTATTTAAACCCGATAAAACCTAAGTGCCGGGCACTACTTGATTATTTATGTCGAACCCTAACCTAACCTACAAGAAAGAGACAAGAAAACGTAAATAAAATGAATATTTCAAAAATTGAAACTCAGAACATTGAACAGTTTACAATCTTTCGACAGTTTAGAATTTCGCGAGTTAGATTATAATCTAACGGTTTTTACAATCTTACGGTGACAGATACACAAAATTGAGCTCTAACTCAATAATGTTATGGTTTATTTTACTTTGACACCGAACTTAGACGATTTGATCGACAATTCTTACACAATCGGGGGGCACATATAAATGTCACCGTAAGATTGTAAAAACCGTTAGATTGTAATCTAATTCGCGAAATTGTAAACTGTCGAAAGATTGTGAACTGTTCAATGTTCTGAGTGTCAATTTTTGAAATATTCCCTGTATTTACGTTTTCTTGTCTGTTTCTTGTAGGTTAGGTTAGGGTTCGACATAAATAATCAGGTTTTATCGGGTTAATATACCTAACAGATTACAATCTACCGAAAAATAATGCGTTAAATTGTAATCTTTCGACAGTTTGCAATTTCGCGAGTTTGATTATAATCTAACGGTTTTTAGAATCTTACGGTGACATAAATAAACCACGATTAAGTACTTTATTAATATGCTTGTACTTATAATGTGATTGATCATCACCATCATGTTTAAACTTTATTGACGTTCAAAAAGTGTACAATGTACCTCATTTGAATAAATAAATATTGAATCTTGAACCATGTCATTTGTCAACAACTTTTAGTGTAACAATTATTTCCAAAAAACCGATTTCCAAAGCCAGTGTAAAGTAGATATCAAAATTATTTTTTACTTTACAGTGGCTTTGGAAGTCGGGTTTTTTGGAAATAATTTTTATTTTTCACGTTTTAGTGTCAGGATTGAGGATATGGAGTCAGATTTTTTTATGGGACTACCTCGAGAGCTTCCTCTAAGGACTGAAAATTTTTTTTTCAAATCGGTTCAGAAACCACGGAGATGTGCACCGCCATATATTAAAAAAAAACGAATTAAGAACCACCTCCTTTTTTGGAAGTCGGTTAAAAAGCATAAGAAACATTATTTATTTTGCTATTGTAGCATAAAACGAAAAGACCAAACATCATTCGTATATTTATCATATTTATTTATTCAAATTACTGTACACTTATTGACGTCCAATAACAAATAATAAGATAGTCACTCTGTTCCCGGAGAATTAGTTCAAACAAATCCGTAGCATAGTCAAAGTACACTACACTTTAAAAGCTTGGAAATGCTCGTCGCTTTACTGCAAATCAAAATCGACATCGATAGAAAGTTAAATCGTTAATTTTAGAGACACTCAAAAAATTCATCAAAATACTATCGTATTAGTAAATAATAATATTAGTTCACATAAAAAGGGCATGCAACAGAGACAACGTCTACGTATACGAGTAATATAGAAGGGTACACTCACAAGTCTTACCGTCTCGTCCCCGCTGGCCGCGTCGTCAGAGTTGTCGAATATTTGGTCCAGGTCTTTGAGCGTCGGGCACAGGCCGTCCGAGGTGTATAGATTCTTGTACTCTTTTGAATCGTCCTGCAAATCGCGAGAATTTAAACGTTATGAAATGGAAAACCATTATCTGAGAAACTCATAGGTGCGTCAGTAATGACGACATTCATCGTGACATCGAGATGAAGAGGAGTACGTTCAAACACTCGTATGGCGCTTATTTGTCCGCGTGGACAAGGGACCTCAATATACACTTCTGCGGCATAGTATCGCTATAAATAAGACCTCCACTAACGCGAGCTTACAGGCCCCTAACATTTAAAAAAACGTCATCAGGGAAACGCTATTCCGCTTAAACGGAGGCCACGCCATAAAAAAAAATACACTATCGATGATTTTATTAACGACAAAGTTGCATGGAAGCAACCGGCCTCGCATCCAGTGACCCACAAGTCAGTGTAATACTTGTAACGCATGTGTTGTGTTGTCTACATATTGTAACCTTTTCTTTTCTATGAAAAGAGCAACTGCTGAGTTTCTTGCCGGTTCTTCTCAGCAGAATCATCTTTCCGAACCGGTGGTAGAGTCTTAACGTTTCATAAGTGACACAAGTTGTCCTACATGAAATAAATAAATCATTTCATTTCATTTCATTTCACGTTTAGAGGGTCGTAAATTGCATTGTCTTGACATAGGTCAAACAAAGAAGACCCTGTTGCGGACGATAATTCATGGTAACAACTTCTTTTGACAATGTTCAGCGCATCGTTTACGCGATTCAACGCTAAGTTACTTGTTTACCTTTGGAGTAAGATAAGAAAGAAGATAAGGATAACTGCGCCGTGGTCTGTTCAGCTGTCACACAAAAACACCGAGTCTTAGCGTATGAGAGGGATGTTTCAGACAAGGTAGGAGCCGCTCTGTCAGCGCTTCACGGGGTGCTCTAGCGGCATGTACAGTCCGATTCAAACTTTATGACGTCTCGGCAATATCTCCGAAGTTAGCCGCGAGTGTAGGTTCGCGCAGGTAAGTCAACTGAACCACCCCGCTGAAATCGAGGGTATGTTCCGATATACACTGCGAGCACTGTAAGGTGTGACGTCATTTTAGTATACTGTTACTAGGCTGTATACGAAGCCGATACTGTTTACTGTTTAAGACGGAACGCAGTCAGCACTGAGAGCACCTTCCCTCGAAAATACCAGTGCTCACAGTACAAAAATGGCGACGATTTATGATGTCATATATTTCTCTAGGACACTGCGGCAGTATACTGTCAGTCCATAACGGAACGAATTTCTCTCCAGTAATTTATTTGCGAGCACTGAACAGTGTTCGCAGTGTATATCGAAACATACCTCCAATATTGTATTCAGCGCATCGAAACGCACGATGTTCTTTAATGTTGATGAGTCATAAAAGTTTGCACCGGCATGTAACTCACGTGGTCCTGCTTCTCCTGCTTGATGCTGAGCAGCGGGTCGGCGGGGTCGGGCGGCGCGGGCAGGCGCGTGTGGTCGTGGCCCGCGTACAGGTCGGCGCCCGCGCGCGCGCCCAGAGCCAGCTCCTCGCTCAGCGCCCCCGACCCGCTCTTGAACCGCTTCACGGGGTGCTCCAGCCTGCGAACACCCCCAACAGATTAGCTCCGGACACTGTTTGGATCTTTTTCCCTAAACCAGCCTTGATAGAGCTTCAAAAGTCTCAAAACTGCTGTTGCTTTGAGGCCACCGTCCTCAAGACAACAGCTGTTTTAAGACCGCCATCTTTAATGAGGTATTTTAAAGTATTTTTTAAGTAGCGTCACTCACAGGGTGGATGACTCTTATTTTACTGGACTTCCTTGTGTTGACTCACAGATGGTTTTTTGTGAAAAATGTAACCAGTACTGAACGCAAGCGATCGTGGGCTCAAAAGTCGTTGCTGCGCGCATGGGTCTGTTTATATCGCGAGTTAGTCGTCACCACGTTGAAGAAATCTCACTGTCAATGTGGCCGTGATCTACTCGCTAGGGGGGGGAGGGTGGAGGGTGGAGTCAACGTCTTCTTAAGGGCGCCTCCTATGAGGCTCGGACATCGGCTTAGGATGACGTTAGAACAAATGGGAGGTCGGTTGGACTAGATTAGTACATACATACGGGTTAAGACCACGTCCGGGTGACGTAAGATGGTCACGGAGCTAAATGGATAAGTCTATATAAGGAAAACGTCTAGACGAACCCTGCTGAGTCACAGGGGACGAGAGGAGGTATTTTTCCGACCGGCAGAAGTGAGGCAAAGCAAAAATTAACTGTTTCTCTCAGTAGATTAGTTTTTCAGGTATTTGAGTGCTGCGATCGTCAGCTTACATAGTAACCTTAATAATATAGCGATATTTAATCTACTGTAGTTTAGTTAAGTTAACTAACCTTAACTAAGCTATGGCAAAATAAAATGTAACCAACACTGAAGACAAGCCATCGCAAGCTATAACAATGCTGTTCGATCTTCGTGTCGGTACAAACTTAATATTGCGAGTCAAAAGATCCACATTGAAGGAATCTCACGATCAATATGGCCGTTTTCACTACTCGCTACAAAATATTGCAATCAAATAATACTGATGATCGAAACAAGCAAATGAAAAAGAAATCTTTTAAAAATTAATTCAAGTGTCCTAAAATAGAATTTAACTGTAAAATTACAATACCTGTTCGCCACATGTTAGCGTTGGACATTGATAAAGATTATTTTTAGACACAAAAATTAGTTTATAAAAATTTCTGGTTTATGAAATGGAGTAGGGTTTAAAAATCACAGTTCAATTAGTTCTATAAAATATTAAAGAATTCTGTTTGTATAATTATGTTTACAGAAAGAAGGCTACTAGTGATTTAGTACGCGACTGTAAGACAGAAGGATTTCACCGGTTCTGAATTCTGGTCTGCGTTCCGCGTTCTTTATAAGCGTGTCACCGAAAGAGATTGTGAATAAAGTACTTTCAATATGTAGGTTTAGGTACCATCCGAGTACGAGCCCACCTTGAAATTAGGCGGCACTCGATAAAAGACAAAAAAAAACATGTAAATCTATCTCATTCTTTCACGCGTAATGAATGAATATCCATTTCTTTCTTGTGCAACTGAAATTGGTAATATCTAACAGTCTAAAGGCTTCTTTGTCTTTGAGCTGTATTACACTTTGTAAAATTAACAGTGCGGGCGAAAAGTGCAAGTGTTAAGTGATCAGTAAAATCAACGTGTAAATGGTGTTAAGTGTGAAGTGCGAGTAAAGTGATTAGAGCACCGTTCTATTTTTGCTGTAAAGTAGCCTCCACCGAACACCCGCTAACTACCTGCACTCGTAGCATCGCCCAAACTAAGACACAAACTTTGAAGTTAGTGTGTATGTTAGTTCGGGCGACGCTGCAAGTTCGAAGTTTGAATCGAATTAAGACACACTATTTGAACCTGGAAGGATCACTAATCACTGTGTGAACATTTACATTAGACTTATCATCATAATATATTTGTATTTTCAAGTTTCTCACAAAGCCAAATCAAATGTACATAAATACAATTTAATGATAACCTTTTATACAAGACGTAAATAGTACATAAGATTCATTTTTAAATTATTTTATGCAGATAGTCACTGGTAAATAAATTACTCAATATTCAACTATGACAAAACAAAAATCAGTATCCGCAGAGATCAAAAACTGATATTTCATGGTTGCACTTGCACACAGATTAGATATACAAAGGCATTGAACTTTGTATATCTAAGTAAGTAATCACTTCACACGTGCACTTTTTACTTCACAAAGTGTATTCCAGCCTTTATAGGTCTATTGCACTGCACTTTCCACAGGGCCCTGTGGTAAGGGTGGGCGTGGCCGCTAGTTAGAGCGTCGCTTATTACATTGCAATAAGGATCAAATTAGGGACCCTTACTCCCTAAATCTTATTACACTACATTGATATAAGTATAAGGGGCCCTGTGAAATGTGCAGTATAATAGGCCTATAAAAACTGGTTGCAATTTTTGGCAAAGGGTCAGATAAGTGTGACGGACTATACGCGGACGGTGCATGTAGTGGCCGACGTGTGTTGTGTGTTGTGTGTTGTGTGTCGGTGCGTGTAGTGTCACTCACCAGGCGTGCACGGAGGTGTAGTCGTAGAGCATGTGCTGCGAGTACTCGTCCTCGAGCGGCGAATTTAAACGCGGTAGCCCCCATTGACGGGTATAATTAGTGCATGTAGTGGCGGATGTGTGTTGTGTGTTGATGCGTGTAGCGTCCGCCACCAGCGGGCGGCACTCACCAGGCGTGCACGGAGTGGTAGTCGTAGAGCATGTGCTGCGAGTACTCGTCCTCGAGCGGCGAATTTAAACGCGGTAAGCAATTTAAAGGCGTTGACGGGTATTTTTTTATTAATCGTATGGCGTTTAGAATATATGTAAGCGTTATTATGATGTAAAATTTGTCTTGGTCAGATAACTGACAAGTCAAAAAATTTAGCACCTACATTGCAAAATCACACATGGATGCCCAGTCCATTCAGCCATGTAACAACCGGGGCTGGGAGGTCAAAAAGGTCCCCGGGTGAACCCTGGTAGGCGTGAGTAGGGCAGCGCTGAATGATGTGTTCCATCGTCTGCTCTTCCTCACCACACTCACACATGGGAGAGGGTTTCCAGCCCCATTTGTGCAGGAGGTAATTACAGCATCCGTGTCCTGTCCTAAGCCGGTTTAGCCGACACATTGACGGGTATAATAAGTGCATGTAGTGGCCGACGTGTGTTGTGTGTTGTGTGTTGTGTGTCGGTGCGTGTAGTGTCACTCACCAGGCGTGCACGGAGGTGTAGTCGTAGAGCATGTGCAGCGAGTGCTCGTCCTCGAGCGGGTCGAGGCGCTTCTCGGGCGCGGGCAGGCTCGGCCGCCGAAGGAGCTCGCGCACGGGCGCCGCCGCAGCCGCCGCCGCCGCCGCCGCGCCGCCCGGCGACCCCGCGCCCAGAGCGCCGCCGCCGCCGCCGCCGCCGCCGCCCGGTGACTCGCCCTGACACAACCACAACGTAAACATACAAATTGCAGCAGCCCAGGATCTAGGGGGGCGAGCCGGGGTCCGTGCCCCAGGCGGCAAATTCAGAGGGCGGCAGATTCAAGCTTGGCATACACTACTGCTCGTTGGTCTAGTGGTTAGCATGTTTGACTGCGGCCGACGAGGTCCCGGGTTCGAGTCCCGGGTCGGGCCATAATTAAGTATCGGGTTTTTCGCATTAAAAATTCCCAGTACTAGCCCAGAGTTAGGAAGTTGGCGGTGTTGCACCCCCGTGCCTCGGAGAGCACGTTAAGCCGTCGGTCCCGGTTATTATCACTAACATGATAATAGTCGTTAAAGCCCGCCAACCCGCATTGGGGCAGCGTGGTGGGCCTAAGCTCTAATTCCCTCTCTCCTATGAGAGTGGAGGCCTGTGCCCAGCAGTGGGACGTTAATGGGCTGTAGTGATACACTACTCAACATTATCGCAACTTTGTTGTGGGGTTCTTCGGGGGAAGCCTATGTCGATCAATATGCATATCATGGCTGAAATGATGATAACGATACAGGTATGTGCGAGGGCGGAATATTTCAGTTTTTGCCCCGCCGAAGTGTACGCCGAAGTCCCGGCTATCAAACCAGCGCTCGGTGTATAGCTCTCTCTCTGCGTCGTATTCCTCATTACCAAACAACAAAACTAAACTAAAGTGACAACTGTAAATATTTTGCTATTCCTTTCCGTAGGGAGTATTATTTATACTTAGCTTTATACATATTTAGAAGGACCTACTTATGCAAACAGGTACCAATCCACACACATGCCAAAAATGAGATAATTTAATAGAAATCTTTTAAAATGCACCTTCTATCTACCCTGTAGAAATCAAAATGATCTGACAATTTTGACAGATTAAAACACTTTTAAGACAAGGATTTATAAGAAAATGTACCCACAATTTTGACATTTAAACATCTTTTTCTGAAAACTATCATTGTGTGGGTAGATTCCGTTTTGCGTAGGTCAAATTTTAGTTTTGTTTAAAGATTGTGTTGAACCGAATTAGCCATAATATCTTATGCCAGAGCCACAGCTCCCACTAGCCAGAGTGCAGTGAAGTGTATCGTATGTTTGTATGTTAAGCCAGAGCCACAGCTTCCACTAGCCAGAGTGCAGTGAAGTGTATCGTATGTTTGTATGTTAAGCCAGAGTCACGGCTCCCACTAGCCAGAGTGCAGTGAAGTGTATCGTATGTTTGTATGTTAAGCCAGAGCCACAGCTCCCACTAGCCAGAGTGCAGTGAAGTGTATCGTATGTTTGTATGTTAAGCCAGAGTCACGGCTCCCACTAGCCAGAGTGCAGTGAAGTGTATCGTATGTTTGTATGTTAAGCCAGAGCCACAGCTTCCACTAGCCAGAGTGCAGTGAAGTGTATCGTATGTTTGTATGTTAAGCCAGAGTCACGGCTCCCACTAGCCAGAGTGCAGTGAAGTGTATCGTATGTTTGTATGTTAAGCCAGAGCCACAGCTCCTATTAGCCAGAGTGCAGTGAAGTGTATCGTGTGTTTGTATGGTAAGCCAGAGCCACAGCTCCCACTAGCCAGAGTGCAGTGAAGTGTATCGTATGTTTGTATGTTAAGCCAGAGCCACAGCTTCCACTAGCCAGAGTGCAGTGAAGTGTATCGTATGTTTGTATGTTAAGCCAGAGCCACAGCTTCCACTAGCCAGAGTGCAGTGAAGTGTATCGTGTGTTTGTATGTTAAGCCAGAGCCACAGCTCTCACTGGCCAGAGTGCAGTGTAGTGTATCGTATGTTTGTATGTTAAGCCAGAGCCACAGCTCTTATTAGCCAGAGTGCAGTGAAGTGTATCGTATGTTAAGCCAGAGCCACAGCTCCCACTGGCCAGAGTGCAGTGCAGTGTATCGTATGTTTGTATGTTAAGCCAGAGCCACAGCACCCACTAGCCAGAGTGCATTGAAGTGTATCGTATGTTTGTATGTTAAGCCAGAGTGCAGTGTAGTGTATCGTGTTCGCCGCGTACCTGCGCATAGGTCTTGTGCGGCGGCGCGGAGGGCGGGGCGGGCGTGGGCGGCGCCAGCGGGTCGGGCGTGGGCGCCGGCGTGTGCAGCGTCGTCGGCACGCCCGTCACCTGCGCGTACAGTTGCAATGCAATAGGCATGATGACTGATTTTGAAAAATGGTCAGATTACGTTCGGAAGTATCTACTATTTCAAACAAATATATTATTTTAGCAGAAAAATAAGGTTTCGTAGATAAAATTGTCATTTGAAATTTAAATTTTAAAATTCACGCCAAAACGCTCGCGAGTGTCATGGCGTCGTTTGTGACGTCGCTATTGTTATTACCGATGTACTCTGTGCAGTGTGCTGTAAACAATAGTATGCTTGTCAAAGCTCGAAAACAAACAATTGTGACGTCATTCGCTTCTTGGTGTTTAATCCATTATGGCGGATCGCTGTATTTTATAGTTTTATTTTATCAAAATAAATATCAATCTCACTCGAAATAGAAAAATAAATACGTTTTTTATAATCCATTAATCCTATTTCATTAGATAAATTCATAATTTCATTGATTCTCGGTTACTATCATCATGCCTATTATTGTTACAAAAAGTATCATAGAAGGGGTTAATTAATTAGCAATATATTCAGGATTTAAATAAAACGTCACGTCTTTACTCACAAGCTCTCTAATCGAGACTGTCCTCTTAACTTAGGGGTACAATATATCATTTGGTCCACCAACAAAGGACTCAAGTCTAGCTAGACATTTACTTAGCTTAATTACATCCTTATTACTATGACCTTAGGGTTAACTATGTCTAATCGAGCGTTGGAGGTACGCAGTGGCTGGCACGGTAGGTATGATGACAGTTACCAAGAATCAATGAAATTATGAATTTATCGAATGCAATAGGATTCATGGATTATAAAAAAACGTATTTACTTTTCTATTTCGAGTGAGATTGCTATTTATTTTTATAAAATAAAACTATAAAATACAGCGATCCGCCATTATGGATTAGATACCAAGAAGCGAATGATGTCACAATTGTTTGTTTTCGAGCTTTGACAATCATACTATTGTTTACTGCACACTGCACAGAGTACATTGGTAAAAACAATAGTGACGTCACAAACGGCGCCATGACACCGGCTATGCGTTATGGCGTTAATTTTAAAATTTAAATTTCAAATGCCAATTTTCTGCTAAAATAAGATATTTTTCGAAATAGTAGATACTTCCGAACATAATTTGACCATTTTTCAAAATCAGTCATCATGCCTATTGGGTACTTGACTACTATTGAAATAAATACTTTTTTAGTGATTATTAAATAGAGGATGGCCCAAAAGTCGTAATATCCACGTCCCCAGATAGTTTTATGTTGGATAATCATTTTAAACTATCGATTAAAGTAAAAAAAGTTCGTCGAAGTTCAATGACGTCACATTTTAGAATTTCATATAAATCCCATACTTATGACGCGTTTGACGTTTGAAAAAATGTGGCTGATTTGACTATTTGTCAAATACCCAATTAAAAAAATAAAAAAACACGACTGCCCTGCCAAGAAACGAACTAAAAAGTTAAAAATCTAAATTAATATAATTAAATTAGCATCTTATTCACATTTTTATTAAATGATATTTTTTTTGTGAATCACTGCATATTGAACTATAGTGTTATATATTTTTGGAATCTACTCATCACTTTCTAGATGACGATTATATAGTTAATCTTGTTTTCGAATATTTTTTTTCAACTTTAGTCTTTAATGCGGGACCATGGTCACCCCAACAACCACGTCACCCGTCCGTTATGGTGGAATAGACAAACTCACATACATACATACATATAGTCCACGCACGAGCTCCGAGGAAATGGAGTAACGACGGCTGTACGCCACCCCCGATCGTCGCCAGCACTAGTTTCGAGCTTGATACGTGTAATTTTGCGATAGCAGTATTGTTTTGCACTTTAAACAACTCCAGGTCATTAACTTTAACATTCCTTAGGATTGCTCAGAGCTCGCGCGGGGACTATACATACATGAAGCCTGAAAGCGATATACTCCTTTTTTCAGGCAGTCGTATAATAAAACTGGTCTAGACAGCGGGTGTTACCTGGTGAGTGGTGAGCGCCGCGTGCCCGTGGTGCGGCGAGGGCGCCCCCGCCGGGGACGCGGCGCCGCAGCTGCCCGGCGAACACGCGCCTGCGCCCGCGCAGCCGCCGCCCCTGCCGGCCGGGACAGCGTTACTATCGACTACATACTAGCCCGACACATACGCGCGCATCGCTGGACGGGGTCGTTCGGGAGGAGGAGGATCCCCCCCCCACCCCCCCGATTATGTAAGGAAATCGTTTTTTTTTTAAATTATATAGGCTTGGCTGCAATCAGACTTGCTTAAAGTGGTGATGCAGCCTAAGGTGGAGCGCGCTTGCCTAGAAGATGCCTATTCACTCTCGTAATCGTAATCGTCTGTCAAACGTATAATTCGACCTGTTTAAGGAGGTCATACATGCTTGCACGTCAAAACGCTTGTATGTACTCCTCAAAAAGTTCGAGTTATACGTTATGAACTGTCAAATGAATACGATTGGCTTAGACAGTTGGGCCTCCGGTCTATTATCAGGATCTCGTCGCTTCGGGGGGAAACTGTGGCAAGCTACGGGAGTAAGACCACTGGCACAAGAGGCGGAACAGCTTGGCACCGTGATCGTGGACCGTTAGGTGGTGAAAGGATCCGGACCGCATTGGACGCGGGGATCTGAGTGCTTGTGTATGTCTGCCCCAAAAAAGGGAGAGTCCCACAGACTTATCTGACCTGGTGGCCAAAATTGGAACTAATTTTTATGCCTGTTCCAATAAAATAAAAACAAAACTTATGTTTTTATTTTATTGGAACGAAATTCCTTATGCGCATATTAAAGACTGTGTTAAACAGCATTTGTTAAGTCGAGGTTATTACACTATCGATGATTTTATTAATGACAAAGTTGCAAGCAACCGGCCTCGCATCCAGTGACCCACAAGTCAGTGTAATACTTGTACGTTGTCGTGTTGTTGTCGTGTTGTCTACATATCGTAACCTTTTCTTTTCTATGAAAAGTGCAACTTCTGAGTTTCTTGCCGGCTCTTCTCGGTAGAATCAGCTTCCGAACCGGTGGTAGAGTCTTAACGTTTCATAAGTGACACAAGTTGTCCTACTAAATAAATCATTTATCATTTATGGGACGAAGCGGAGGGGTACCCTAGCCGGCAAAAAACGTCCGTAACGAAAATGAGTAACATTTTTTAACTCTGAGCTGCTCCTGAAAATTTCTTTAAAAATCCCTAATAACTATTTTGACCTGTCCCGAGACTCGAACCGGGACGTGATCTCCAGCCTGCACCAAAGAAGCAGCTAAGTTGAAACAGGATATTGTATTGCAATCAATGATTTTGTCGGATTTACAGTAGGTCATATGTCGTTTATAGCGACAACTGTGTCCTTTACTTACCAAAAGTGAATGAGCGACAACTTTTTAAAGATTTCATTGCGGTGAAACGATGAGATGAAGATCGAGCGAGTTAAAGATTTCGATGAAAGGTAGATGTTATGATGCATGGGTATGAGATTGCTGTCACCAGATAAATCTCTTGTGTTCGGTGGTTTGTATATGTACAACTTTACAGCCCACATTTTTTTTTACAATGTTTCATTGGTTGTACAATTTACATTTAATTAATAGAAATTTGTTTGACAAATTAATTTAACAAAATAATATTATACATTATTATTATTTATTTAATCGAACCTTTAACTTCTTTTTCATATAATATATTGAAATCTTACAGATTTAAATAAGAAGTGTTTTTATATTTAAAAAAAAATACTGCACAAGTAACTTGCTATGCATTGGCATTAAAATAATTTGGCACATCTTAAAATCATCTTGGATTTAGACAAAAGCAGAATAAAACTTTTCGCTAGGATATCTTCAGATTAATAAAAATACATTAATCACATGTTTAAAAGATAGTTTGGAAAATTCCTATAGCGCAAGAAAAGTTTTTTTTCAAATGTAAATGAAGATAACAAGTTTATAAGTAAACACAAAACATGCAAACTGTTCGTACATATCAGTCAATTAAACATGCATACATTTTCTACGAGATAATAACATATGCAGGCGATATAGCATGCGAGACATGGCATTGCATTATGTGTGTGCTCATGGATGAATCGTGTCGTTAATAGATGTTATGGATGATCTCAATGTCTTACTTACATTTACATAATATTTACCACTGTATGATACTTATATAGATCAGACGATGATTTGAACATGTTGATTTGAGTTTTTGGAGGGAGGCTCGCAGATGTGCCGTTCTAAATTTTAAGTACATACCTATCAAAACTGGAGTCCGGATAGTCGAACTTCAAATTGAACATAGTGATAACTATTAGCTGAAGGATGATCCAATTAACGTCCGCAGCGAGGCAAAGGTTTGACATTAGCCCTAGACTGCACAAAATATAGTCCCACAAACTTATCTGACCCGGTGGCCAAAATTGGAACTAATTTTTATACCTGTTTAATTTTTTGTTTTTATTTTCTTTTGCATAGATACTAGCGACGTTGTTACCGAGTCGGATAAGTTTGTCGGACTATACATACAACCGGGTAGTGTCAGATGGTGTCAATTGAGCGGTATACTTACAATCAGTTCGCCAACTTGCAGCATTTTTCATTTTTGCGCGTCAAAAAATATGCAATCACCCAAAATGACATACAGCAAAGATGATCTATACTGTGCATTTATGTTACACTGTTTCCCTGAGACGGTTCATATGGTAAGGGTGCCACAATCAATCTAAATACGCGTAACTTACAGGCCTATTACACTGCACTTTTCACAGGGACCTTTTCACTTGAATTGGTGTAGTGTATTAAGAATTAGGGTCCCTGAATCGGCCTATAATGCTGTGTATTAAGCGACGCCACGCCCACCCTTATCACAGGGCCCTGTAAAAAGTGCAGTGTAATAGGCCTCTTAGCCCTTAATAAAGTAGCTAGGGCTCAGCGGTGTTATCGCGTCACCGGATGAGTCGGGCGAGTGTCGCGTTGTGAGTACTCACAGCTGCCTGTGCGGCTTCATGGATGACGCAGCGCCTGACTTGCCTCGCGCGGCAGTGGAAGGGGGGGAGGGGGGTTTCGTGGTTGGTTCTAGTGGCTAGCATGTTCGACTGGACGAGGTCCCGGGTTCCGGGTCCCGGGTTTTTCTGGCAAGAAATTCTCAGTACTAGCCCGGAGTAGGAGCCTCTGAGAGCACGTAAATACGTCGGTGCTGCGCCTGATCTCTCTCCGGTCGTGTCGGATTTCCGTCCGGCTATGTCATCGGGCTACGAGAGCAAAAGGAACAGGAACACTTGTGCACTATAATATCTCCCTCGCAGATGGCTAGTCTCTCTGGAAATTCGGTGGGGCGCACGTTACTCACAGCTGGGTGTGCGGCTCGTGGGCGGCGCGGCGTCTCACTTGCCTCGCGCGGCGGTGGAAGGGAGGGGGGCGCGCAAAACGACTGCCCCGTTGGTCTAGTGGTTAGCATGTTCGACGCGACCGACGAGGTCCCGGGTTCGAGTACAAGTATTGGATTTTTCAGGCAAGAAACTCTCTGTACTAGCCCGGAGTGAGGAAGTTGGCGGTGTTCCACCCCCGCGCCTCGGAGAGCACGTAAAGGTCTGATCTCTCTCCGGTCGTGTCGGATTTCCGTCCTATGCACCTGAGTGCACCTGTGTGTGCGCACACACTTGTGCACTATAATATCTGCCGCACAGATGGCTAATCTCCCTGGAAATACGGTGGGGCGCACGTTACTCACAGCTGGGTGTGCGGCTCGTGGGCGGCGCGGCGTCTCACTTGCCTCGCGCGGCGGTGGAAGGGAGGGGGGCGCGCGGCGCGGCGGCGGCGGCACCTGCACAACACAAGGCTAGTGCGCGCCCCGCGACCGAGCCCGCCCCGCCTCTGTCACACTACCGCTACCCGGCTACCTCTACACCTCTACCCGGCAATACACTACACGCCACTACCCGCGCGAGCGCAATTTATGCTTTGACTTCCCTACCATTTTTAGTTTTACTCGATAAAATACCATTTCTATATTTTTTTTAAAAATCGTATTCAGAAATCGTATTTATTTATTTTATGGATGAATTACAGGGCTTACTCGATAAAATACCATTTCTATATTTTTTTTAAAAATCGTATTCAGTAATCGTATTTATTTATTTTATGGATGAATTACAGCGCTTACTCGATAAAATACCATTTCTATATTTTTTTTAAAAATCGTATTTATTTATTTTATGTATGAATTACAGGGCTATTACACTGCACTTTTCACAGCGACCCGACATTGATGAATTCACATTTTCTAAATACGAATTAAGTTTACATAGTTGGAGTCTATAATTAGACCTCTTACGAAAGAGTGGGTTATAGGCCTATTACACTGCACTTTTGACAGCGACCCTTACACTTGAATCAGTGTAGTGTAATAAGATTTAGGGTGAACGGGTCCCTAATATGATCCATATTGATGTGTAATAAGCGATGCTCTAACTAGCGGCCACGCCGACCCTCACCACAGGGCCCTGTGAAAAGTGCAGTGTAATATGTCTATTAGCTGGGCACTGGGAAAACCCTGTATTTTTTTTCAGGGCCCTGTAGTAAGAGTGGGCGTGGCCGCTAGTAAGAGCGTCGCTCATTACACAGCAATAAGGATCAATCTAGGGACCCTTAGTCCCTAAATCTTATTACATTACACTGATTCAAGTGTAAGGGTCCCTGTGAAAAGTGCAATGTAATAGGCCTATAACCCAATCATTCGTAAGAGGTCTAATTATAGACTCTAACTATGTAAACTTAATTCGTATTCAGAAAATGTGAATTCATCGATGTCGGATGTATTGTTTGTATTATTATTATGAATTAGCTGGCCACCGGGAAAAACATGTATTACTTTTTCGGGTAACCCAATCTTTGGTAAGAGGTATAATTGCCGACTCCAACTACGTGAAACATTTTTTGACAGTCATGCTAGAGGCGGCAAAACATAAAACAATCGCAAAATCATAATATTGCGAAGTTTAATTTTTATGTTTGTGTAAAGTAATTAGTCTATTACCAATTACAAACTGAAAAATATCATGCAAAATTCAATCATTTATCATATAACAAGTCACAGCATGAATTACACTATTCCACATAATATAATATGCAATACATATTAAAGAATACATACAGCAGTTATAACACCCCTCCTAAACTACTAAAAGCACAGCCAAAGTTGCCGTACGTACGTATACTACGTATAGACATAGTACGCTCGTAGGAGTTTGGAAACGCATCGAATGTGACAGAAGCACGCATGGGGCAGTTCAGACTTGGATGTTAAGATATTTTACGATCAAAAAAATATACAATATCCGGTTCAAAGGACCATAATTTTTAACGACAAGTTAGCGATTGACTGCGTTCTCATTTGAAGGTCAGCAATATTGCATTCAAAGATGGAAATTCGCTAACCTATAGTAGCAATATAGAAGTTAAATAGACCTATATTTGATATTTTGCACAATCGGTTCTTATGCATCATCATATCAAATAGTTTGGTAGGTACGAATAACCAAACACATAAAATATATAAACAACCAAGTCTTGCTAATGCTAAATTATAATTATATAAACAAATGAGTACATCTATTTAAAGATATATCCATTTTAGAAGCATACGACCCTCTACAGATAAAAAAAAATTAAAAAAAAAACTATATTCATTCGTTCAGAAAACATTCACATACATAACATCTACCTGGAATATATTATCTACAAATCTACACCCATATATCATTGTAGTTACTTTTAGCTACATATAATTTATAAGATCTTATTCTTAGAATGTGTTACAGTTTCATACACTGCATAGCATAAATAAATACAACATAGTGTAGTTCTTCATACATACATAGGGCATATAAATAAATGCAACACACAATCTATTACTATATATTGCATTGCACTAATGCATACTATTATTATTTTGCTATAAAGAAATATGCATTCAGATTGTACAGCACTAAATAAACTGTCTTTTTATGTGATTCAATATATTATCTATGTCACCGTAAGATTGCAAAAACCGTTAGATTGTAATCGGGTTTATATACCTAAAAAATTACAATCTACCGAAAACTAATGCGTTAAATTGTAATCTGTCGACAGTTTACAATTTCGCTAGCTAACAACCTAACGATTTTTGCAATCTTACGGTGACATCTATAATCTTTAACCAAAGTAAGTCATATAATTTCTATATTGATAACAGCTCAAAATAATTTGTATTTGGCATAGTGAGACTCAAAGTACATGCCCTGTTAGTTTCCACCATGTTTTGATTTTCGTTATACAAATTTTAACCATACGGCTAAAAGAATAAAGCTGAGATTAGGTTGGTAACAAAAATACCCTACGGCGTACAGCAATCGGATCTTACAGTTAAGAATGCATATTTCTGAACTAGGCAGCATGATAAGAGGAATCTACATCTATAGCACTATGATATAACATGTATGGTGGTGGAACTCACTTGGCGCAGGTACAGGGTGTTTTTCTGGTGGGATCGGCGAAGTCATCGTTGACATCGCCCGATGGCTCCGAGTAACACAGTTCCGCTGGCTGTGGACATTGACAGATGGCTTTTATTTTATATTAATAGTTCAAACATGTATTCCACCTCTGAATTATATAAATTTTTTGATTATGTTATTAACCTTATGATTCATAGATTGTATTACTTAGTTACTTTGTAAATTTGCATGTCAGCAATGATGAAACATGTTTGTTCTTTCTTTTAGTTTGTCATCTTATCTTGCAAATAAACAATTGAATTGAATTGAAGAATCTATTACTTTGCCTCTTCTCAGACATAGAAATACACGCAGAGAAACAGGTTGAAACAGGTTCCCCCTCAGTATACTTTGATAAATGTGGCCAAACCACATGTATGATAATAAAATTACGCACATTTTAGATTTTTTATTTTTATATACCTAGTTTTTGATACAGAAAAAGTTAAGGAGGAAGTAGGGTGCAGTTAAACGTGACACATTAAGGGGCTAACTTCACTCATTTCGCTTGAGCTTTGTGGTATGCAACAAGGACAGGTATACTATAAGAGAAATAAATAATTTCCAGTGTAGAAAACAAACTATCTTGAAATAATATCTTTAATATTTCAAAGTAAGAAATTGTTTTCTATTTAATATTGGAAGTATACTCAAAACTCCCCATGCTTTAAAAGGAGTTCTGTTTCCCACTTCCTGTCAGGTTAAAAATTTAGTAGACTTACTAAATTTTTCTGTCCATAAAATTCTGTTCATATCACTTTACGATTATAAAAAATGAACCATAACTAGAAAGGCTGAAAGGCTTGTACAGTATTTAAGTATTAAACAGTATAAAAACTGACACTATTCATTGAGCCTTCCACTAGATATCACCTCTCAAAGACGTGATAAACTTACAAACTTAAAATAATTATTAGTCACGTCGCTTGCTAATAAATATTATGGAGGCGTAAAATTAATCGCTATCCTTTTCTTATTTACAGTTCAACATCGTTTTCAGTATGTAGTACAATTCAAGTAGAGTGGTGGCTCTCCACTGATGAAGATAGTGAAGGTCTGCCCGCATGCTGATGGGCATTTCAATAGATATGGCCGCTTGAAGACGTGTTATGGTTACCAAAAATGAACCATAACTAGAAAAGCTGATTATTGTACAGTATGCCCAGTACCTATGTAAACAGTATAAAAACTGAAGCTATTCATTGGGCCTTTCACTAGATATCACCTATGAAAGACGTGATAACTTACAAACTTAAAATAATTATTAGTCACGTCGATTGCTAATAAATATTATAGAGGCGTAAAATTAATTGCTATCCTATTCTTATTTACAGTTCAAAAATGTTGTTACCAGTATTTACAGGTCAACAATGTCGTTTTCAGTATTTATTACAGTTCAACAATGTCGTTTTAATTATTTAGTAAGTTCAACAATTTCGTTCGTTTTCAGTATTTAATACAGTTCAATAATGTCGTTTTCAGTATATAGTACCGTTCAACAATGTCGTTTTCAGTATTTATTACAGTTCAACAATGTCGTTTTAATTATTTAGTACAGTTCAACAATGTCGTTTTTAGTATTTAGTACAGGTCACCAATGTCGTTTACACTATTCAATACAGCCGGCCGACCGCGTACCTTCTACATCAATCATTGTTACAGCATCAATTGTTGTGACTGGCTGAATTTATGGGATTCTTGCTGATTCAATGGATGTTGTCCAATAGTGGAAGAGTGTTATCCAATCAGAGGTGATTGCGATCGTTACACTGTAGCTGTCAGACATACGCGGTCGCCCTGCAGTTCGACAATGTCGTTTTCAGTTAAAGTACAGTTCAACAATGTCGTTTACAGTATTCAATACAGTTCAACAACGGTGTGTACAGTATTCAATACAGTTCAACAATGTCGTTTTCATTATTTAGTACAGTTCAACAATGTCATTTTCAGTATTTCATACAGTTCAACAATGTCATTTTCAGTATTTCATACAGTTCAACAATGTCATTTTCAGTATTACATACAGGTCAACAATGTCGTTTTCAGTATTCATTACAGGTCAACAATGTAGTTTTCAGTATGTAGTGGCGGTGAGCGCGGTACCTGGTGCGGCTGCGGCGTGCACAGCGCGGACAGCGTCCTGGCGGCCACGTGCGCGGCGGCGGGCGGCGCGGCGCGCGGCGCCTCCATCTCCGTGAGCAGCACGTACGGCACCGGGTAGCGCATGCGGACGCCGCCGCACTCCACCTGGCGGCCACGACCGGAGTTATTACCACACCGAACATCAAAAGCATCTTAACACAGCAGCAAACACTTATAGGCCTATTATATTGCACTTTCCACAGGGCCCTGTGGCAAGTGTGGGCGTGACCGCTAGTTAGAGGGTCGCTTATTATATAAAACTTATAATTATTCAATTATTTTAATTTTATTGTAATAACTTATTTAATATTATTTTAGCCATTGACTACGACTTCTAGATTTAATAACTTGACGAGACTATTTATTTATCTAATATTTGTAATAGATTTAGTGAATCTTGTGTAATTAATTTAAAGGACTTGACCGGTGGAACTATGGCAGCTTGCCTAGGTGTCAAAAATCAATGTTCAGCAATGATTTCTTTATTATTGTAATTGTAATATTTCACTGTTTTCAGATAAAAAAGTTTCAGGAGTCTGAAGGCTCGGAAAACTGCGAAAATGAACAAAAAAGTTTCACCAAAAGACTGCTTTCCCACACTAGATGGCGCTATTTATTATGTTAAGCGAGTCTAAAAAAATATTTTCAAGTATTATTTCTTTATTATTGTAATTGTTATATTTTATAGTTTTCAAATAAAAAAGTTTCAGGAGTCTGAAGGCTCTGAAAACTGAGAAAATAGATAAAAAAAGTTTCACCAAAAACTGCTTTCCCACACTAGATGGCGCTAGTTATTGTGGTGAGTCTAGAAAATATTTTTAAGTATTGCTCACTACTTTTCGTTAACAAGTTCAACTATTCGACCACAGATGGCAGCATATGCAATGTGACAGGGCGTTCCTTTAAACGTAGTATTTCAAAATGCTTTGTTCGATCGATTAGTTTGAGACTTGTCAAAAAATAAAAATAATTATAAACAAAACATACATTTCCTTTTCATTACTATTTAATTGATCAAAAATAAATCATTCCTAATATAATAACTAAGGTACATAAATGGTATTCATGTAGGGTTACAAGATTATTATTAGGCATGGATATAATGGAACGTCAAAATGGAGTAGTGCTTAAAGAGGAAAGCGGATGCTCAAGATTTAAACAATAAACGTACTGTTTTTTTTTGTCATTTGAACCCCGACCTTATTTGGAATAATAAATCCATAATAATTTCGTTTTGAATTTTTAAACATTACTGTAAAAACGGAAATCCTGTGCATTGTCCCGAATCGGAGGGCAATTACTGGTCATGTCCTTTAAATCTTGTGTAATTAATTTAAAATTTGCAATGCCCTGACAGGGCCTCATGCCGATGTACTTGTATGTAGACATGAATGCAAATAAATGGAATAGATATTACACAGCAATAAGGATCAAATTAGGGACTCTTTCTCTCTAAATTTTATTATAGGGAGATATCTTTCTCCAGGCTATTGTTTATACTCAGGGTTCGCTGGCCTAACCATGGAATCGTGAAATTTCAATACATGGCGTTCTGGGCCCTGGGGTGGAAAGTTCGATAGCGTGGTTCAGACCCTGTCACTCCGTTCGGATTTCTTAATACGCTACCAGTAGCGTCATCTATATGCATATGAGCGGAGAACCACTTTTACTGCATTAGTGTTAAAAGGCCTATTACACTGCACTTTCCACAGGGCCCTGTGGAGAGGGTAGGCGTGGCCGCTAATTAAAGCGTCGCTTATTACACAGCAATAAGGACCAATTTAGGGACCCTTTCTCCCCAAATGTTATTACACTACACTGAATCAAGTGTAAGGGTCCCTGTGAAATGTGCAGTGTAATAGGCCTATTAGGACCAATTAAGGGACCCTTTATTCCTACATGTTATTACGCTACACTGATTCATGTATAAGGGTTCCTGTGAAAAGTGCAGTGTAATAGGCCAAAATGACCTATTTAGGGACCCTTCATCTCTATATGTTATTACACTACACTGATTCAAGTGGAAGGGTCCCTGTGAAAAGTGCAGTGTAATAGGCCTATTAGGACCAATTAAGGGACCCTTTCTCACTATATGTTATTACACTACACTGATTCAAGTGTAAGTAAGTGTCCCTGTGAAAAGTGCAGTGTAATAGGCCTATTAGGACCAATTAAGGGACCCTTTATTCCTACATGTTATTACGCTACACTGATTCATGTATAAGGGTTCCTGTGAAAAGTGCAGTGTAATAGGCCAAAATGACCTATTTAGGGACCCTTCATCTCTATATGTTATTACACTACACTGATTCAAGTGGAAGGGTCCCTGTGAAAAGTGCAGTGTAATAGGCCTATTAGATCACCTCGACGGCGCCGCAGCCCTGCTCCAGCGGGTACAGATGCCGCCACGCGTCCAGCAGCCGCGCGGTGGCCGCGTCCCCGTCGCCCCACTCGCGCCCCGTCACGCGCCCCTCCAGCCCGAACGGCGCCAGGATCACTGCAATGGGGATGATGACTGATTGTGAAAAATGGTCGGATTATGTTCGGAAAAATATATTATTTCAGCAGAAAAGTAAGATTTGGTAGATAAAATTGGCATTTGAAATTTGAATTTTAAAATTCACGCCAAAACGCTCGCCGGTGTCATGGCGTCGTTTGTGACGTCACTATTGTTTTTGCCAATGTACTCTGTGCAGCGCAGTAAACAATAGTGTGATTGTGTTCGAAAAAATTTATATTATTTCAGCCGAAAAATAAGGGTTGGTAGATAAAATTGGCATTTGAAATTTAAATTTTAAAATTCACGCCAAAACGCTCGCTGGTGTCATGGCGTCGTTTGTGACGTCACTATTGTTTTTACCAATGTACTCTGTGCAGCGCAGTAAACAATAGTGTGATTGTGTTCGAAAAAATATATTATTTCAGCCGAAAAATAAGGTTTGGTAGATAAAATTGGCATTTGAAATTTAAATTTTAAAATTCACGCCAAAACGCTAGCCGGTGTCATGGCGTCGTTTGTGACGTCACTATTGTTTTTGCCAATGTACTCTATGCAGCGCAGTAAACAATAGTGTGATTGTGTTCGAAAAAAATTATATTATTTCAGCCGAAAAATAAGGTTTGGTAGATAAAATTGGCATTTGGAATTTAAATTTTAAAATTCACGCCAATACGCTCGCCTGTGTCATGGCGTCGTTTGTGACGTCACTATTGTTTTTACCAATGTACTCTGTGCAGCGCAGTAAACAATAGTGTGATTGTGTTCGAAAAAATTTATATTATTTCAGCCGAAAAATAAAGTTTGGTAGATAAAATTGGCATTTGGAATTTAAATTTTAAAATTCACGCCAATACGCTCGCCAGTGTCATGGCGTCGTTTGTGACGTCACTATTGTTTTTGCCAATGTACTCTATGCAGCGCAGTAAACAATAGTGTGATTGTGTTCGAAAAAATATATTATTTCAGCAGAAAAATAAGGTTTGATAGATAAAATTGGCATTTGGAATTTCAATTTTAAAATTCACGCCAAAACGCTCGCCGGTGTCATGGCGTCGTTTGTGACGTCACTATTGTTTTTACCAATGTACTCTGTGCAGTGTGCAGTAAGCAATAGTGTGATTGTCAAAGCTCGAAAACAAACAATTGTGACGTCATTCGCTTCTTGGTGTTTAATCCATTATAGCGGATTGCTGTATTGTATAGTTTTATTTTATCAAAATAAATAGCAATCTCACTCGAAATAGAAAAATAAATACGTTATTTATAATCCATGAATCCTATTTTATAAGATAAATTCATAATTTCATTTATTCTTGGTTACTGTCATCATGCCTATTGGGCAAAAACTCGGGATTTAGGTTATCAGTTTTAAGTTATAATAAACTGTATAAAATTTTTTTTGGGAAAATCTAACCCACAGAGAGTGAAATGGAGGTTGTAACTTTGTATGAAAGTCCATGTTTTTGTAGTTAGAGACTTGAAAATCAGGATTTAGGTTAATAGTTTTAAGTTATTAATAAACTGCATAAGCAATTTTATGATTATCCACCTCAAGGGGCGTGAAATAGGGGTTGAAAGCTTACATGAAGGTTATAAGTTTTTGAAGTCAGCATTAAGACGACTTATTAGTCTTAAACAATAAAACCCTGCCGATGCTATATAGCTGCTATAATTAGGCCCTTTGCAGCGGGAAAATCTCATAGGAAATCAGAAATTGTACGCGGACGAAGTCGCGGGCGACCGCTAGAGATATGATAAAATCAACGAATCAACGAATGAATGTAATAAATGAATGTAATTTAATTGTTAGTTAGTTATAGTTGTAGTATTAGGACGTTATAGTTTATATAATCGTATAGTGTGTATTTATAGCTGTATAAAATAATTTGTAATTTTATAGGTGTATGAATAAGCCTATTGTCGGCGGCACTGTGGTGTACGGTAAAATTCGTATGAATTTATGATAACACCACATCAAAATATAAACCACTACAATTAATATGTTATAATTAAATAAATAAATAAAAAAAAAAAAAAATGAACGCACCCCTGTTGTCCCCCTCCTCATTTTTCAAAATTCATCCTCTAAGGGGGGTAAAAATAAGGGGCTCGAAATCTCGAGTAAATCATAAAATATAAAATCATCGAATGAATGAACGCACCTCTGTTGTCCCCCTCCTCCTTTTTCAAAATTCAACCTCTAGGGGGGGTAAAAATAGGGGGTTTGAAATCTCGAGTAAATCATAAAACACAAAATCAACGAATGTATGAACGCACCTCCGTTGTACCCCTCCCCCTTTTTCGAAATTCAACCTCTCAGGGGGGTAAAAATAGGGGGTTTGAAATCACGAGTAAATCATAAAACACAAAATCATCGAATCAATCAATCATCAATCACACACACTCACGCACACACGCACACACACACACACACACACATAGACACGCAGATACGCTCAGTTTTCCACACGTAAATAAGTAATTAGTTTTTAGTTATATTTTCACATGTATCACTGGAAGGAACTACCCCCTGCAATACAGGTTATCCTAGCGTAGGGTAGGGACCGTTATTTAATCATGTCAATCATTTATGAAAATAAATATTATTCTTATTCTTAATGTACGCACCCCTGTTGTCCCCCTCCCGGTCCGCACTGGGCCCCCGCAGGCGCGCGAGGCGCTTGGGGGTGAGCGTGCGCACGGGCGGGTGTTGGCGCACGTCCACCGACGCGCACACCGTGCTCTCGCCGTGCAGGAAGAACGCGAACGAGAACGACAGGTGCCACGGGCTGGAACCACGGACCGAACATCTCAAGCATCCGGCTCCAAGGACCATATTACTAACAATATATTATCTATATGCCACCGTAAGATTGTAAAAACCGTTGGATTATAATATAAATCGCGAAATTCCAAACTGTCGAAAGATTGTAAACTGTTCAATGTTCCGAGTGTCAATTTTTGAAGTATTCATTTGATTTACGTTTTCTTGTCTCTTTCTTGTAGGTTAGGTTAGGGTTCGACATAAATAATCAAGTAGTGCCCGGGCACTTAGGTTTTATCGGGTTTAAATGCCTATTAGATTACAATCTACCGAAAAATAATGCGTTTTCGACAGTTTAGAATTTCGCAAGTTAGATTATAATCTAACGGTTTTTACATTCTTACGGTGACATATATATATAAAAATCAATTGCTGTTCGTTTGTCTCGCTAAAACTCGACAACGGCTGGGCCGATTTAGCTGATTTTGGTTATGAAATGTTTGTCGTAGTCCAGGGAAGGTTTAAACGGTGAGAACATATGGAAAAATTGCGAGGAAGATAGGGCAGGACAACGCCTGCCGGGCCCACTAGTATATCAATAATATAATGCGGCTCGAAGGACCATTATTTGCACATTAGGCTGTATTTGAGGATACACATTTTAGTTACCATCTGACTAGTGGGTACACTTCATGTCGAGCGTATGCATACGTTGAGTTCTTTACACTACACGCGCTCCTTGTGCTACAGACCTACAGATAAACCGAAATCAGCTAAGAACACGTTCTTAACTATCGGTCTTTACAAATTCTTAGTTAATGTCTGTTTATTAAAACGGACCTTGCGTAATGCATAAACCAAAATCATGCAAACATAATTTTTATTCATCACAAAATAAAATTTTACTAAATGAATGTTTGAAGGGGAACGAAGTTAAACCCTGATGTCTTAACGGGTTCAACACAGAGATCCTCATTTTGCTCTTGGAAGAGTCCTTCGTGTTTTACCACCAAGGCATATTTAAACCCTGCTATTGAAGAACAGGGTCAAATAGTAACTTCCGATAATATTATTTAACAA
This sequence comes from Erebia palarica, assembly GCA_964035005.1. NCBI lineage: Eukaryota > Metazoa > Arthropoda > Insecta > Lepidoptera > Nymphalidae > Erebia > Erebia palarica. The sequence continues at coordinate 58,421,161 of OZ035983.1, forward strand.
TCCATTCCAAAACTTATTGGTGTAACAAATCAAGCCAAACAGAGTCAACTTGATATCATATTTGGTTGGACAAAAATTATTAGTTTTAACGCAAATAGGATGTTTTGAAAACGGGACATTTCAAGAGTGGAACTTTTTTTGGCAGCCGGAACTTTGCCAGAAAATTTGCGATCAAAATGTTGAATGAAAGTCCAGTGTTTTTTTTCAAGAAATTACCTTCCCAAAAAAATCGTATTACTAAGATTTTGTGTCCAGAATATCGAAAAAAATATAATCGCCCCGGTTTACAAACTAAAGGATTTTTCGATCGAATGGATCTAGTACCTAATTTCTCCAGATATAGATACCTAGTATGTAGTTAGCAGTTGCTTAGAAATGATATATTCGTGCTCTTTCTACTTCTAGTTTTAGATTTAATATTTCAAGTGAATGCCCACCTCTTGCCAACGTCCTCTTCGTCGCCATCGTACGGCTGGACAAACCACTTGCCCAGCCTCACGAAGTCCCGCGACAACAGGCATCTGTAAAGAGAAGCAAATATTTTATTAACAAACACCAACGACATTGATCACAAATCATGGTTATTTGAGATAGAACTTGATAGTATACAGAAGTAGGTCAATGCATATTCAGATAACTTTTTGACCAAACCTAGTCTGAAATCGAACGTATTACTGCATCTAAAAGATCTGCAATATATTCACAGATCAGGGCGCGTTTGGAACATACGTATTTTACTTTTAGTTTCAAGCTGACTTAAATAATTATCACGATTCTCTCATTTCTATTTACTTTTAACTTTACACTCATCTTCTAAACCAATATTATAAATGCGAAAGTTTGAATGTATGGACGTGTTTGTTACTAAATGAAACCATATTAGAGAAAGATTATAGTCTGGAATAACACTTAGCTTTTTATTCCAGAAAACCAATCCACGCGGACGAAGTCGCGGACTTCAGCTAGTAAATACATAATATGTAATTCGATTTTATTTTGATAAAGATAAACAACAACAAAATCAGTAGCTTTGCTATTGCAATTGACAAGATAGCTGATACGCGTTTTATCGCCAGTGCATTTGCACTGTCCAAGTGCGCATACCGAAGCGCATAACAATTAGCTATACCTAATACCTATTGCCGTGGCGAATTTCTTTGTTCGCTATGAGTTATGACTGACTGACTGCTCGGATAAATAAGTGTAACCTTTGTTGGGGAAATCAATACTTATACATTGTCATGCTTACGAGTTAGTACGTATGCAATACATAATTGTTTAATTGACTGTACAGTTGTACCGTCAACCAACACGACCTATTTTTTTATATTTGCTAAAATTATGCTTTAAGCAGTCCAAAATCACTACAATCGAGAAAATCCATGAAAGAGTTAGCATTACTTAAGACCTGTCTATTTAGAATAAAGCCATAAATTATTATTAACCAAAATTGATTTTTTAGACGGACTTGAAATGGGTATGTGACTACTAGTGAAATAAATTATTTTGTTGTGATTATTAAATAAAGGATCTCCCAAAAGTCGTAATATCCACGTCGCCTGCTATTTTTATTTTGAATAACCATTTTAAACTATCTATTAATTACTGGAATTGTTAATAGGTATAAGTTTGTTTAATAGTACTAATATACATATTGCAATGCCCTGACGGGGCCTCATGTTCTTATAATTAATTAATTATATTATATTGTATGTACATGAATGCAATGAATAAAAGAAATGAAATGAAATGAAATGTATAGTGACAAATTAAGTCTTCTGAATTGGCTCGTTTGAACTTAAGCTATGAAACTATGTAAAAAAGCCACCCTAATATGCAAAAGTAAAGGCGAGTAGCAATTACGATTAAATGCAGTTAAACAGGTAGTTTAGCGTCGTCGGTTTATGGCCGACAGTTCGCCTCTTACGCACAATGTGTGTAATGCACCTGGGGCGTTACTACCAACGCTTAAATCAGTGTTATTGTTATACGACTGCCTGAAAAAAGGAGTATATTGTTTTCAGGGTTCATGTATGTATGTATGTATGTGAGTTTGTATATTCCACCATAACTTCTATACGCCTGAACCGATTACGATAAATGAGGTATCGTTAGAATCCCTAGCTTATTCCGGGTGACATAGGTTAGTAAAATTTAAAAAAAAGTTGATGGGGTGACCATGGTCCCGCATTAAAGACTAAAGTTGAAAAAAAATAGTCGAAAATAAGATTAACTATATAATCATCATCTAGAATATGATGAGTAGATTCCAAAAATATATAACACTAGTTCAATATCCAGTGATTCACAAAAAAATATCATTCAATAAAAATGTGAATAAGATTCTATTTAATTAGATTAATTTAGATTTTTAACTTTTTAGTTCGTTTTTGGCAGGGCAGTCGTGTTTTTTAATTTTATTAATTATAATAATATTCGAGACGCTTTTGTTTCTGAATTATAATCCTTAGTATAGGGACGACAGGATACATCATATAAAACTGACATTTTAAGTTAATACTGCTGTAAACGGTGGTAGTATGGCACCTGGTGGCACCAGACACCCTTGTGCAGCCGGCTTCGGCTCGCCGATCGTTATACTTCCAAAGATCGTTGTAACTTAACCCCGAAACTCGGCATGCATTTCAACTTCTCCGCAAGTTCTCCGTCATACTTGTATTGTCAGCTTGTACTTAATTTTGAGATTTGCTTTACTTTTCTTTTTTGCAATTCTTGTATTATCAAATTATTGTTGGTTTAAAATAAAAGTTTGATAACGAGATCTTCTCAGTTGAAACTCATAGTACCTACTCGACCATGACCCTACTATGTCACATAACTAATAGGTAACGGGTACCTTAAACTTAGCTAACGCGGTTCTAGAATTTCTTATTTTGTACCGAAAAGCGTAGGTACTTAGCACGATAGGAGATTCATTTGATGTAACTAATTATATTCAAATAGCTTGTTTAAAATTTTAATAATATTTCGTTAACCCAAAAGCAAAACGGTATTTAATTAAATAGGTAGTAGAGCGCATTACGCGTGTAAACGGTTGGCGGACGTGCGGCCGCTACAATTTTATTCATTGACCGCCAAGGTCATAATACCTATTAGTTCATTTTCCACCTATACGTACGGTGCACTGTACTGCAAGGTTTAATAACCGTGTAGCAGGTAAAGTGGCTGATAAAAAGAGTGTTTGCTTAGTGGCAGCGACTCCCAGGCGGCCAGGAGGCAGACGTATCTCGGATATGAACGAAATCCAGACGAGTCGTTGACCCCAGCGGCACGTCAAAGAAACAATGCGTGCGTCGACCATCGCGACAATTTTACGATACGCGTTGTAATGAAGGGACCAACGATTTGAGTTTTTTTCACTCTAGTTTTATTTATATTAGCTCTTAAACGTCGCCCGACATTTATTGGTAGTTGTCGGTTAGGTAGCTCAAAAGATAACGTCTTTTTTAAACAATGTTGTTTGTGAATATTTATGTTACCACAGGATATCAAAGCGTTTATAAAAGCTGACTTCATTAGATCTCATTTTGATTGTTTTTTATTCGCGTATCATTATCAATTCTTTCGTCGGCTGCTTCATTAAAAGGGGTCGGTCGTTGTAAAACAGTTTGATTGTCGTGTTTAGCGTTTTATGACTAATCTCAGGATATGAAGTTGTTTTATACGATCATAAAACTTTATAAGAATTGTACCTAGAATTAGTCTTTGTCGATGTAGTCATTATGATTTTTATTTATGAGATCAGATAACTACTTACTAACATTATAACTACGAGTACGTTTGTAGGTCCTAAGAACATTTAATTATTACAATTTTTTTGTCGCCCACAGTTATTTTCCCAACGGTTTTTCATGTGCATTTGCTTCGTTTTTTAACTTGATTAACAATATGAGAAATTTCTCCTTTCGTCGTCAAGGAGAGTGGTATCACCAGTAAACTTGACCAGCCTGGTAGACTATTCTAAACCCTTCTTATTCTGTGAGGAGACTCGTGCTCAGTAGTGGGCCAGGGCCCAGGATGGGATGAGAATTGACATGATGAAATAACAGCAGATTATTAGCTATATTATAGATACTATATTATACACATAATATAACGCGAAAAAGTGCCTGTCTATCTGTCTGTCTGCTACGCTTTAACGGTCCATCTTTTCATTTTGATGAAATTCGGTATGGAGGTAGGTAACATCCCGGGAAAAGTCATAGGCTGCCTTTAATCGGAGTTCCCCGGAATCAAAAAAACTTAATCCTTGCGGACGAAGATGCGGGCATCATCTTGTAAAGCATATAATATGGTTCTATTTAATGAAAGTGCCCTGCATTATATGGAAAAACAAGTCATTACACAATGAGCGGTAAGATTCTCGCTCGTCAGAACTTTAACTAGCTACTCAGTGTGAAACCAGACCTCGAACCGGTATGGTGACTCGCATACGACTCACGAGATATGCGACCGCTGCTCCATATCTACAGCCTACACTTTGTTTGCGATTGTTCTCAGGACGTTTAGGGAAACCCGTATTTCATATCTGGGTCCACCCATATAAGACATAAGTATACTCGTAGTACAGAGGCAGGCACATTTCATTGAATAAAATATGCAATAGGCAACCTAACCTGACCATTTTAATTATTTCTTTTTCTTTCTAATGTAATGACAACATAGTGATTGTTTGTGTACAGTGGATTGACGTTAAATTGACCGTCAATCCACTCTGCACACGATCGATCTGGATCTTGATCCAGATGATGGAACAGTACAGCAATGTACACGTTTTAAACGTCGATTATCATATTGTTGAGTTTGACCACTAAATACTGACGTAATGGGGATAACTATTGGCTTATCCGAACTTAGAACTACGACGGATCACACACGCCGCAGCCCACGGCAACTCAGCCGGGGTATAGGCAATTAGGTACATTGTAATTTGTGTGTCATTAATCTGATTCAGTCTTTTATATTCAATTTATTTATAACATGTGGGACATACAGGTGTCTCTTATGTTATCTCTTATCATGCTTTGACTCTACCACCGGTTCAGAAAGAAGATTCTACTGAGAAGAGCCGGCAAGAAACTCCTCTTTTGCGAGTGAAGGTAAGAAAGCAAATTGACTGGTACCTTTCGATCAAGTTGTGCAACGCCTTGAACAGCAGCGATCGACACTCGTAGGAAAGCCCGCTCTCCCAGGAGCCTTGGTCGCCTTCTGTAAATAAAGGAAAACATATTTTTAAGAAAACTACTTTCAATTATTTAAAAAATGGAAATGGTAATAAAAACCTACGCTATAGCCCGGTAAATTTTAAACTTTTAAGCCTTCGTTTCTGTCGTAAAATTAAAAATAAGTGCATAGGTAGTATATGCATACTTAATATTATAAATGCGAATGTGTGTCTGTCTGTCTGCTACGCTTTCACGGCCCATCTTTCCAACCGATTTTAATTAAATTTGGTACAGAGATAGGTTATATGCCGGGGAAGGACATAGGACATTAATCCTCGAAAATTGAGGTCTTCTCATGGGAATTTAGAAAACTTCGTCCACGTGGACGAATTCGCGAGCATCATCTATTTGGTTATAAGGAAACTATAACGTTATTGCCTTGACATTGTGCAGTAACCAAAGCCGGAGGGCCTACGCCTCAGTCAGAGGGAGAGGACGATAAGCATCTAGTCTCGGTACTCACTGGCCTAATTGGAATTCACCGTGCAAAACATTGCCATAATAGTTGTTACATTTGATCTCTCAATGTCGACGCGTCAATGAAACGTGAACAATGGTAGAGCAAAGGATGCGGTACAGATGAATAAACTAATATCTACCTAAATATAAGTACAAATGTAAAATGTCAAATGGAATTCATCGCATTATAGAAAACATTGCCTTAACAGAGTAATAAATACTTTGATCTCTCAATGTCGACGCCTCAATGAGACGTGAACAATGGTAGAGCAACGAGGATGCGAAACAGCTGATGATTAGAAATAGAAATATCCAGTTATGTAAAATGTCACAGCAATAATTAATATTTGGTTTCCTAATTCAACTATTCTTTGCGAGTGGCGTAAAGGCAAAAGGTTAATGTAATTGTAATGTTGTTACGTAATATAGAGAGAATAAAGAGTGAATATTATCCTGGGTGCTAGACTCAAGAGTCAAGATATACAAATAGGTGGCTCTATGACAAGTTTTGGATTATAGAAAAAAAAAACAAATCTAAGTGTTTATTACAGACTAAGGTAATACTTGAAATGTCTGTAAATTAAAATCAAAATCCGAATAATAAGAGAAATACGGGAACTCCCTATTCCCTGATAATTATTGAAGCAAAGTTGAATAAAAATTCTTCCCTAAAACCGACTTCCAAAGCCACTGTAAAGTAAAAAATAATTTTTGTTTTTTGGAAAGAATTTTTATTTTTAACTTTTTATTGTCAGGATTGAGGATTTAGAGCCAGAATTTTTTATCGGACCTCCTCGAGAGTTTCCTCTAAGGACTGAAAAAAATTTTTCAAATCGGTTCACAAACGCGCCGAATTGAGAATCTCTTCTTTTTTTTGGAGGCCGGTTGAAAATAGGAAATTTTCTCGTCATTTTATGTTTGAATATTTCTAAGAATTGAATAGAAGCAGGCGTTACTTAGCGGAAGTCCATGATAGTGAATGAACTAGAAGTTTAATTCGCTATAATCCGCTACAGTAGACAAATCTGTGTGGTACAGTGCGTGTCTTCCACCTGCAGCATGCGACACCCACCACCCAGCAATTCGCACAGGCACAACACCACACCACACAAATCCTCCAAATCACTCTCAACGTACGTTCCACTCCGACACCGGAGCATCTTCAGGAGATGTTGACTCGACAATGCACGATTGTGAAGTCGTCAACGGATTTTGTCCAATAGTGGAAGAGTGTTATCCAATCAGAGGTGATTGCGATCGTTACACTGTAGCTGTCAGATATACGCGGTCGCCCAGCCGAGATCTACAGATCGTACTTAACGTTTATCTGACTTTTAAATTGTCTTGTCTGGGTGAAGTCTTCTTTTTTTTTATCCATTACAAGCTAGCCCTTGACTGCGATCTCACCTGATGGTAAGTGATGATGCAGAAGATGGTAGCGGGCTAACCTGTTAGGGGCATGGCTGTTATATTAAACCCATACCCCTATTTGGTTTCTACACGGCATCGTACCGGAACGCGTAATCGTTTGGCGGCACGTCTATGCCGGTAGGGTGGTAACTAGCCACGGCCGAAGTCTCCTACCAGGCCAGACCAGGGAAAATATAAATTCCCAAATTGACCCTGCCGGGGATCGAAACCGGGACCTCTGCACGTTATGACAACAGCGCTACACACTGCGCCACGAAGGTCGTCAAAAGTCAAAGTACGCTCTACAGATGTCGTTTCGAGCCGCGCAGCTCGCGCTAGTCATACTGCGTACAGCTGGGCGACCGCGTATCTTTGACAGCTACAGTGTAACGATCGCAATCACCTCTGATTGGACAACACTCTTCCACTATTGGACAAAATCCATTGACGCAGCAAGAATACCATAAATTCAGCCAATCACAACAATAGGCATGATGACTGATTTTGAAAAATGGTCCGATTATGTTCGGAAGTATCTACTATTTCGAAAAAATATATTATTTCAGCAGAAAAATTAGATTTGGTAGATAAAATTGGCATTTAATGAAATTTGAAATTTAAATTTTAAAATTCGCGCCAAAACGCTCGCGAGTGTCATGGCGTCGTTAGTGACGTCACTATTGTTTTTACCCGTGTACTCTGCGCAGTGTGCAGTAAGCAATAGTGCGATTGTCAAAGCTCGAAAACCAACAATTGTGACGTCATTCGCTTCTCGGCGTTTAATCCATTATGGCGGATTGCTGTATTTTATAGTTTTATTTTATCAAAATAAATAGCAATCTCCACTCGAAATAGAAAAATAAATACGTTTTTTTATATTCCCAGAATCCTATTGCATTAGATAAATTCATAATTTCATTGATTGTTGGTTACTGTCATCATGTGTATTGACACTGTAACAATGATTGATGCAGAAGATACGCGGTCGCCCTGCAGGCCGCCGCAGGGCGGGGGCGACCCCGGTGACGTCACACCTCACGACATGCCGCGACGCACGTGTTTGTGTTTGTGTCGCGAGACACACATGCGACCGCCAGCGCCCGCTGCAATTTAATTGACATTGAATTTTCCACTTTAGTCTTATCGTAATAGAATGCGTTTTGTAAACAAGCTAATTTTGCTGCCTTTTATATTTTTCTAGCTGATGCCCTTGACTCCGTCCGCGTGGATTGAGATTTTTTGGTTATCGCGGGAACTCCTCAGTTCTCCGGGATAAATAGTGGCCTATGTGTTATTCCAGACTATAATCTATCTCTGTGCCAAATTACAAATTTCATCCATATCCGTTCAGCCGTTCGGGCGCGATTGATACAAACATGCATCCATACATCCATCCATACTTTCGCATTTATAATATTTATTTGAATTTGATATTTGATTATCCGATTAGATTGATTTGATTTGATGATTAGTGTTGAAAATTTGGTTTCATTGGATTCAGGACATGCTAGACGTAGACAATTTTGTTCCACAGAACCTTCAAACCTAAATTGACTTTGGTCTAAATAAGCGCTGTCCTTTTCTTCAAGGAGCATTACTAAAGGAGCCCATCTGTGTTTTTTCAGATATTCTGGAATATAATATGGATAGCCAGAATATTTATTATCTAGGGAAGTGCAAGCGAGATGCAATGAATTAAAATATAGACTTGGTGCTCCTTTTACAGTACGTATCTCAAGCATTACTCAAATCATTCCAAGTTATTTGTTAATGTACAGAAAACCAAGATGTAGAGGCGAATATCGGAGGTCTCCAATTAATTTATTTATTATGCTCACTCCACGGATACCGTGTTGTTACTTGACGCCCTTGACTATCGTAACTACTCGTGCAAGTAGGTATCTCTCTACGTACTCTCGCTTCGATATTGTCGATGTTGTGCTGGGTACAAGATTATAAAACCATTTTATGATCAAGCGATGTTATAATTTTAAGCAAAAAAATAATCCCAACTGCCTCGTTGGTCTAGTGGTTAGCATATTTGACTGCGGCTGACGAGGTCCCGGGTTCGAGTCCCGGGTCGGGCCATAATAAGTGTTGGGTTTTTCTGACTAGAAATTCTCAATACTAGCCCGGAGTTAGGAAGTTGGCGGTGTTTCACCCCCGTGCCTCAAAGAGCACGTTAAGCCGTCGGTCCCGGTTATTATCACTAACATGATAATAGTCGTTAAAGCCCGCCAACTCGCATTGGAGCAGCGTGGTGGGTCTAAGCTCTAATTTCCCCTCTCCTATGAGAGTGGAGGCCTGTGCCCAGCAGTGGGACGTTAATGGGCTGTAGTGGGGTATTCTAACTCTGTGAGTTTGTGATAATTGACTTCTATAATAGTTTACGTCTGTTCGAGGCACGGTTACGACTTACGATGCACTCTAAGGGCCGGTTGATTCAAGCCATTGGTTATCGTAACTTCCGTTCGTTATAATTTAACCCACGTAAGAACTTTAACGTCTGTTAATTTACTAGTATTGCTTCATGGTAAAAATGGTGAATCAACGCCTTATTTGACTAAAGTTCGTTAGCGCCATATTCAAATATTACGTGTCCGTCAAAATGTGTTAATGCAACCCAGCCTTAGCCTAGGGGGAAAACCACCTCCTTCCTAATACAGGTACCAGTTACCAGAGTATAACAGAGAATTTTTTAAGAGCCCAAATCGAAGAATAAAATATATAAATACTAGATTCCCGCGACTTCGTCTGCGTGGATTAAGATTTTTGATTCCCGCGGGAACTCTTTAATTTTCCGGGTTAAAAAGTAGCCTATGTCCTTCCCCGGGATACAATCTACCCCTGTGCCAAATTTCATCAAATCGGTTGACCACATGTCCCGTGAAAGCGTAGCAGACAGACACACTTTCGCATTTATAATATTAAGTAAGTATGGGTAAAGAAAACCCAATATTTAGCTGTATAACCGAACCCCAAAAGTCAGGACCTCGTCATCCTGCATACACAGTCAAGGATTCTAACCACTACGATAGACACTGAGGCAAAAACAAAATATAGACCAGTATGAAATTTTCCGTAACAGCTGGTTTCATACTTTTGACGACCTCCGTGGCGCAGTGTGTAGCGCTGTTTTCTTAATTTTCGGAGGTCCCGGGTTCGATCCCCGGCAGGGTCAATTTGGGAATTTATAATTTCTGAATTTTCCCTGGTCTGGCCTGGTGGGAGGCTTCAGCCGTGACTAGTTACCACCCTACCGGCAAAAACGTGCCGCCAAGCGATTTAGCGTTCCGGTACGATGCCGTGTAGAAACCGAATAAGGGTATGGGTCTTAATATAACTGCCATGCCCCTAACAGGTTAGCCCGCTACCATCTTAGACTGCATCATCACTTACCATCAGGTGAGATCGCAGTCAAGGGCTAACATGTAGTGGATAAAAAAAAAACTTCCAAATTATTCCCAACGTAGGTAGGTACGTTTCACTCCGACACCGAAGCATCTTCAGGAGATGTTGACGCATTGTCGAGTCAACGACGTCAACGATTGTAAAGTATAGCGAATTAAACTTCTAGTTCCTTCATTATTTAGAATGTGTATTATAATTTGTAACAGGGAAGGGAACCGTCGTGGATTTAAAAAAAATACTATAAACGCTAAAGTTAATGAATAGGCATGATGACTGATTTTGAAAAATGGTCAGATTATGTTCGGAAGTATCTACTATTTCGAAAAAATATATAATTTCAGCAGAAAAATAAGGTTTCGTACATAAAATTGGCATTTGAAATTTAAATTTTAAAATTCGCGCCTAAACGCTCGCCGGTGGCGCCGTTTGTGACGTCACTATTGTTATTACTCTCTCTCTGTGTGAAAATAGTGTGATTGTCAAAGCTCGAAAACAAACAATTGTGACGTCATTCGCTTCTTGGTGTTTAATCCATCATGGCGGATTGGTGTATTTTATAGTTTTATTTTATCAAAATAAATAGCAATCTCACTCGGAGTAGAAAAATAAATACGTTTTTTACAATCCATGAATCCTATTTCATTAGATAAATTCATAATTTCATTGATTCTTGATTACTGTCATCATGCCTATTCGTCATCTAAGCCAGCATGCGCTACATAGTGGAATAACTGGTTCAGTCGCGGTGTTGGGATGGCGTGCACCTGGAGCGAATGTCAAGGCCCCGCGCTTGGACCGACTCCAGTGCGCGTGCGCACCACACGCATCCGAAACAGATCCCAAACATCTGGCCGCGCCCTTATAGGCCTATTACAGAGTTAGAGCGTCGCTTATTACACAGCAATAAGGACCAATTCAGGGATCCTTTCCCCCTAAATTTTATTGCACTACACTGATTTAAGTGTAAGGGTCCCTGTGAAAAGTGAAGTGTAATAGGCCTATTAGCAACGACCTCAATTAACATATACGGGCCCTGTCAAACAGAATGTGGACTTATTTTACTAACGTCATCTAGTCCGAAAAGCTAGTTAGAGCGTCGCTTATTACACAGCAATAAGGACCAATTCAGGGACCCTTAGTCCCTAAGTTTTATTACACTACAATGATTCAAGTGTAAGGGTCCCTGTGAAAAGTGCAGTGTAATAGGCCTATAACGTCTAAACATTGTCTCTTGTTAGCCGACCCGCCACTGTATCGCTCGGATGGAACTTTTTAAATGTTGACAATCCCATGGAGATGTAGGTACATTGCTAGTCTAACAAGCGATAATTAAAAAAAATAAAAAACACGACTGCCCTGCCAAAAAAACTAACTAAAAAGTTAAAAACAATAGATGATATTTTTTTGTGAATTTCTGGATATTGAACTGAATATTGGATTATTGAAATTGAGTGTTATATATTTTTGGAATCTACTCATCATTTTCTAGATGATGAATGTACCTAGTTCATCTTATTTTCAATTTTTTTTTCAACTTTTGTCTTTAATGCGGATCACCCCAACAATTCTTTTTAAATTTTACTAGCCTATGTGACCCGGAATAAGCTAGGGATTGTAACGATACCTCATTTAACAAAATCGGTTCAGGCGTACACAAGTTATGGTGGAATATACAAACTCACATACATACATACATGAACCCAGAAAACAATATATTCCTTTTTTCAGGCAGTCGTATAAAAAGCCAGCAGTTTGAGTCTGAATGTGAAACAAGCATGTACCGTTAAATAGTTCGTTTAGTAGCTCTGTTAAACATAATTTTAAAGTGATTTTAAATTACTGAACTGACTAGATTAGAAAACATGCAAATAAAACTAAAACAGCTTCCTTTGCAAATTCAATGTCTTACTAATTCAATGCATTCAACTATCGTCAAGCAGATACGGCAGTTCGCGTAAACCGTCGTAAGTGAAGCCTCGGATAAGTGATACATCCATCGAGTATCGATCGACAGTGAAACATTCATCGAGGCTCTATCTCGATGGCACCGCGACCCGCAGTCGTGACCGGCTTTACCGCTTTATTAGCCAACTATCGGTACATCGGTACAAGAATACGGTAATGGGATCCGCTCGCCCGCTGACGGCCTTGGAAGATACGATGATCGAGCCCGTTCGACACTGACGTTGTATATGACGGTTACTTAAGCGTCGTCCTTTTCCCGTGCGAAATTACTGCGTTACACGTCACAAGCGGTAATTTCAGAATTCGCTTCGAACCCCCCGATTGTGTAAGGAAATCGTAGTCGTTTGTCAAACGGATAATTTGCCTTTTTTTCTTTTTAATTATATAGGCCAGCGCTTGGCTGCAATCAGACTTGCTTGCATGTGGTGATGCAGCATAAGGTAGAGCGCGCTTGCTTAGAAGATGCCTATTCACTCTTGATTTGAAGGTACCTATATTAAAAGAGGAAGGGAAAACGGAAGCCGGAAGGGCATTCCATATCCTAGCGGTTCTAATTAGAAACGAGGAAGCAAATCGCTTAATACGAGCCCGCGTACCTTCGTACGACCTTAGACAATAAGGATGATGCCTATATCAAAAATAAATTATTTTTAACTGATTATTTAATAGAGGGTCTTCAGAAACACCTAAAATTCACATCCTCAGTTAGTTTTAAGTTTGATAACCATTTTATAATATAGGTTAAAGAAAAAAGTGCATTGAAATTTGATGACGTCACAATTGTGTATGAAATAACTAACTGCATATCATCACGATAGCGGTAAACCTCGCAAACGTAGTATGGTATACGATATATCGAATACGTATAGGCATGGACATGGATTTATAGGGTATCTTGTCTATAAGGAGCACCAGCCCTCCCTATTCTCAAACTAAAAGTGGCTATCAGAAAATTAAAGCCACTGACTTAATATATTTTTAGTAATATATTATAAGATCTCTGAGGTTCTTTGTCGTCAAACGTCAAAATATTTGGTGAATCAATAATATACTTACTAGATAGGTAAATTATTAGTATTGTTTTATTTTTGGAATAATTACTTTGCCTACTTTAATAATTATAAATTTTCCTACTTTAACACGTTATTAATTAATTTTATTCGAACTTTATTAAGCCGTTTTTTATTTATTCGTAACAGTTTTTGTAGAAGATGTGTTTATACGTTAGAGAGGACCGTGCAAACTGCACGGTGCAATACAGACGCTTATCGCATTGCGAAAGCGATTAGCGGCCAATTGTATATATCCAGGTGATACGGTATCAGTATTGCGTTAAACCGCCGGATAACATACAATACAATTCATTCTATAGAGATTATGACTAACAAATGTGTTACATCTAGCCTCTAGATGTTTTAAAATTCCTTAGTTTAAAGAATACATACTAATATTATAAATGCAAAAGTGTGTCTGTCTGCTACGATTTCACGGCTCAACTACTCAACTGTTTTTGATGAAATTTGGTACAGACACAGGTTACATCCCGGGGAAGGACATAGGCTACTTTTTATCCCGGAAATTGAAAAGTAGAATAATCTGGATTTTAGATGAATAGTTTAGTGTAAGCACATTCTTGATCTTATGTAGATATGATCAGCCCACCCGTACGAACCTAGGACGTAGCCCGCTAGCCAGTACAATGCACATCAACAAACGGCCCCTAATCCACGCGGACGAAGTCGCGGGCATCATGTAGAACAATCTGGATTTTAGATGAATAGTTTAGTGTAGCACATTCTTGGTCTTATGTAGATATGATCAGCCCACCCGTGCGAACCTAGGGGTAGCCCGCTAGCCAGTACAATGCACATCAGCAAACGGCCTCTAATCCACGCGGACGAAGTCGCGGGCATCATGTAGAATAATGGATTTTAGATGAATAGTTTAGTGTAGCACATTCTTGATCTTATGTAGATATGATCAGCCCAGCCGTGCGAACCTAGGGGTAGCCCGCTAGCCAGTACAATGCACATCATGTCGGCATGTTGAGATATAGAATTAGATAGATGAGTTAAAACACTAATCCACGCGAAGTCGCCGGCATCATCTAGAATAATCTAGATTTTAGATGAATAGTTTAGTGTAGCATATTCTCGATCTTATGTAGATATGATCAGCCCACCCGTGCGAACCTAGGGGTAGCCTGCCAGTACAATCATCAGCAAACCTCCGATGTGCATTGATGATGCCAGCCGATGCAATTAGATAAGTTGCAATTTGGAACGGTGGTCTGCCTGGTGGGCGATGGCGGGTGGATTCGGCGGTGGTGGGTTCAAGGTCGCGGTGTAAAGGCGCGGGTGGCACCACCGCGGGTCGATAGCAGACGCGCGCCGACTCCACTGCCCGGCCCGTCCAAGAACTGTTGCCGTGCGATCATCACGGGCCACAGTTGCGAATAGTGACTGCATCGAGGGCTATCATATCATACTAATATTATAAATGCGAAAGTGTGTTTGCTTGTTGGTTTGTTGGTTCGTCCTTCAATCACGCCGCAACGGAGCAACGGATCGACGTTATTTTTGGTATGCGATTATCCCTTAGTTTTACAGTGACAGCATCCATAGCTATTCAGCTTAAGAAATATAATCCATTCACTCCGTGGCCCGTCCAAGAACTGTTGCCATGCCACGGGCCACAGTTACGAAGTCGCGGGCATCAGCTAGTTCTAAATACAGTTTCAGGTGTCACTCGCTCCGTGACGCGTAGACAAATTGTTGCCATGTGATCATCCTTAGTTTTGCATCAAAGGTTATTCAGGTTGAGAAACATGTTAGCCGCTCGGAGACCAGTACAAGATTATTGTTTTTATGCGATTATCCCTTAGTTTTACAGTGACAGCATCCACAGCTATTCAGCTTAAGGAACATAATCCATTCACTCCGTGGCCCGTCCAAGAACTGTTGCTGTGCGATTATCACGGGCCACAGTTACGAAGAGTGACTGCATCGAGGGCCATACTAAAAATACAGCATGAGGTCTGTCACTCACTCCGTGATGCGTAGACAAATTGTTGCCATGTGATTATCCTTACTTTTACAATAAGTGCCAGCATCAAAGGTTATTCAGGTTGAGAAACATGTTAGCCGCTCGGAGACCAGTACAAGATTATTGTTTTTATGCGATTATCCCTTAGTTTTACAGTGACAGCATCAAACAGCTATTCAGCTTAAGGAACATAATTCATTCACTCCGTGGCCCGTCCAAGCATAATTACCATGCGATTATGCCTTAGTTTTACAAGCATCAAGGGCTATATACTCATTACCACGGAATACTTAATTTGTAGTACCTTTCGGCATTATCAACATCGAATACAGGTTGAGGAACACGTCACTCCCTTCTTGGCCCGTTCAAGAACTATTGACTTTTTAACTCGTGTATCCCATTTAAATCAGCTAATTAGGGGATATAGGGACGATGAGATTCTAATACCCGATTCAAGTCATCTCATTAGAATAATGTTTAGAATAGTCTTTCCGAACCGTTACGGTGGTCTATGTCGGCGTAACAATTTTAAATTTTTTTTGAATCTTAATTATTCTAAAGTCGCAATTTACGGATGAATGGAATGTGAAGCAATTCAATTTGCCAAATGGAACATGTAGAGTAGGTACAGGCTACAGCTATAACTGCATGCCCACATTTTATTCGCATGCGCTATAATAGTACAACAGTGGTTATAAGACGGTTGAAACTTGAAACATCTGAGCGAATGGGCTTACAAAGTGAATCACCTTGTGGTTCCCGCTACTAAACATTTCCACTTACGA
This sequence comes from Erebia palarica, assembly GCA_964035005.1. Lineage (NCBI taxonomy): Eukaryota > Metazoa > Arthropoda > Insecta > Lepidoptera > Nymphalidae > Erebia > Erebia palarica. Next base: position 58,437,482 of record OZ035983.1, read on the forward strand.
AATATACTCGAGATATCTTTCTATACCCAACACATGTGCTACCACTGGGCTGGTAGTCATGACAAATAGCAGGTACGTGGTATGTAATTTTCGGCAAGAGACGCAAGCAATACAATATATTGGATAACTAGCTGATGCCCGCGACTTCGTCGGCGTGGATAAAGGTTTTTTTGTTCCCACGGGAACTTCAATTTTCCGGGATAAAAAGTAGCCTATGTGTTATTCCAGGCTATCTCTGTTCTAAATTTCATCCAGATCTGTTCAGCCGTTATGGCGTGATTCAGCAACACACATACATCTATCCAAACTTTCGCATTTATAATATTAGTTAAGTATATATAGATTCAACAATACTCAGCTTAAAGCTTTCGATGTTTAGGTAGGCATTTTCTATTTATTGAAGTTTAGTGAGTAAATATAAAGTAGATATTAAAGCTGAAGTAAATTTTTCTTTAATTCATACTTCGTTTCCAGAAAATATACAAAACAATTAGCAAATTCTGTGATATTCATTTCCACCAAAATATTATTTATCCTTTAACAATAACTTAAATTTTTTAATAAAAAAGAACTACACTTCTTATAAATGCGGGATCGTTTCTGTTTCGAACGGCATATTTACAATTCTTAATTTTTGTGTATTAATGTTATATTATTGTACTTATTATTATTTTAATTGTACCATCTGCTGCTATTTATTATGTAGCACCTTTGTGAGCAATATTTTTTTGAATTATACAACCTAATTTTATCTATTTTCGTCTTTTGTCTCACTAAATGTGTAATGTTCAAGAAATTAATTATTATAATGGGCACCGTACCGGCATACCATGATCAATATGTCACGAATTCCTACCAGCAAAAACGCGCAGAAAAAATAAGATTTGTATACGAAGCCAGTTTGGTTGCATGCAAAAACTAATCCACGGAGCGATTATATCCGGCTAATCAACTGCGAAATGAATTATTTCTTTGAAGTGTTTTAATTTAAGTTCAGACAACCCTGTAATGCTCCTTGTTGTTGTAAGTGTGAGATCTATAGAGCGAACTGTGACTTTGCTTACACTTAAGAGATGGTGGTTAAAACGAGACTGATTTATGTTACTCACATAAGTCCTTCTCGTTTTAACTCTAAGTAAAGTATGAGCCAAGTCAAAGTACACTCTATAGATCTCAGAATAAGAGGATGCACAATGCGAACTTACCGATGTACACATTACCGTACACGTAGGAGAGGCAAATTTGACGACCTCCCAGATCTTCTGAATTTTTCCTGGTCTGGTCTGGTCTACTACCCTACCGGCAAAGACGTTCCGCCAAGCGATTTAGCGTTCCGGTACGATGCCGTGTAACCGATTAGGGGTATGGGTTTATTATAACTGCCATTTCTCTAACAGGTTAGCCCGATACCATCTCAGTATGAGATCTAGAGCGAACTTTGACTTTGCTTGAACTTAAAGACATGGTTAAAACGAGACAGATTTATGTAACTCACATAAGTCCATCTCGTTTTAACTCTGAGTAAAGTCTGAGCCAAGTCAAAGTACACTCTACAGATCTCAGCATTAGACTGCATCATTAACCATCAGGTAAGATCACAGAGAAGGGCTAACATAATTATAGTGGATTGAAAAGCGTGGGCTGACCAGCTTGCTGGCTGGTGCTATGGGATGTACATTCATGCGCACATCGATAGACCTTTACACATCTTATTCGATCCTCTCACCAAAGGTTGCCTGGTACAGATTATTCAAAGGCGGCCTTAACTTTACCTTGTATTTTTCATGTGTGCAATAAAGTATTTATTAATCTATCTATCTATCGATCTTTGCGCAATTCGTAAATAGCGTTTTCTCATTGGCCGGCACGCTCGCTGAATTCATAAAAGTATGAACTAAAGTGAACTGATGGCTTTCCATGACCAAAACCGAAATTGAGAAACTTAAAACACAATGGCAAATCCGTTACGAAGTCGGCGTAAGGCTACTAAACGTTACATTAACTACTGTAGAACAGCAACTGTAAACATTGCCATTTATACACATAATAATATTATGTTAAAGGATTCAAATAAAACTAAACCTAATCGACCTTGAATTACAATGAGGAGCATAACATAAAATTATGCGTATTTTACACGAGACTCCAGACACTTTAGATCGTCTGTTTTTAATTTTGCAACGAATCACCTTAATTTACAATAATACTATAATAATAATAATTAATTTACTACTACTACTAGTACTAGTTAATCGTTATATTCTGGTTTTATATTATTTCAAGTTTTATATGTGGCGAAACAAGCAGAACCGCTCAAAATATAGGCCTACTTTTGGGAGATCAGGCCCCAAGCTGCCCTTCGATTGTGTAAAGAAAATAGTAATCGTAATCGTTTGTCAAACGTATAATTCGACCTGTTGAAGGAGTTCATAGATGCCTGCACGTTATAAATCATATAATGAACTCCTTAAACAGATCGACTTCAAATGATTACGATTTGCTTAGACACTGGTCTGAGCTAGCAACCCATTAAGATGAGGAAGTTTACTGATTAAAAGTCTCATCTAAATATTCAACACGTATAACTTAATTAAGACTCAAGACTTAATCTTACTAATATTATAAATGCGAAAGTTTGGATGGATGTATGGATGTTTGTTACTCCATCACGCCCCAACGGCTGAACTGATTTGGCTGAAATTTGGCACAGAGTTAGATTGTCTGGAATAGAACATAGGCTACTTTTTATCCCGGAAAAAAGAGTTCCAGCGGGAACCAAAAAACCTCAAACCACGCAGACGAAGTCGCAGGCATTCGCTAGTAAAGTTATATGTGGCGAATAAACAATAATTGAGTATATAGGCTTTTAGGGCATATCGATGAGAATTTACCTAAAGTATATGCAATGCAGAGACGGGTAGTCTGAGCCTCCACACCCCACCCTCTCGGTGAAGGGGACCTGTTGAGGCGGGTTTGTTACACACTTAAATGAATACTTTTGCAGCATGGCACTAGGAACGACTCCAATTTTGAAGAACAACGAACAAAACTAGATTTACAGTGCTTAAAGTAGAGCAATTATTTTGCAATGTTGGCCCCTTGGCAGCGCAAAGATGGCTTGATTTAAACCACGAAGTAGGTAATTACACTAATTTAGTTTACAATAAAACAATTTACACAAAGCTATTAAAATAATTAAGTTGTGTGGCTAGTCGGCCCGACCACATCTCAGTTAATTGATAAGAAGAAATTTTGATTAGAAGTCGTAGTTAAGAGTGTGATCTCCTATGACATTCTGAAAATTGACATGATAGAAGAAAGACGTGTAAAGAGATGAGGGATTAGGAGTTTACGACACAAATTGAGCTTGAAGAGAAGGTCATGTATGAAAAATATTAAAGCAGTTACACCAACAACAGCGCCGCTTAAATAAAGAGAAAAAAGTAGAGAAAGGTAGGTTAACATATCTTTAGCAAACTTGTTGGCATCTGTAGATAGTGTAAGTGGTCTAAATAGGTCAAAAAACATCGACAGATCGAAATAAGGCACTTTAAACGCCTTAATTCGATCTGTTGATGTTTGACGGGATATAATGTTTTATTTTTATTTTATTTTATTTAGTACAGAAATTTGGATATAGTAAAGCCGGTCTCACAAATAAATCGTAGGAAAGCAATGTAAGACAAGTAAATGTGGTTTTAACTGGAATATACATGGATACGCACACTCATACAATACTTACACACATACACACACTCACTCACATATACACACTCACACTCACAAATGCACTTACACACGTACACACACACCCTTGCATGCCTGCATGATTATAATTTAAAAATTGTATCAATTTCTTTTTTCTTATTTTATTGTTAAATTTGGAATGCCTTCTGACATAGGTATTTTTATGCTTAACAGAGGGCCTTAACCACAATTATTCGTTAAAATGTATGCTGAGATAAATCATTTTCATTTTTTCCAAATCATTTTCAAAGACAATTCCTTCGATAAGTGACGTATTCGGTGCGACAGGTACAGATACAAGGCTAGTAGGTATATGTAGTAAACACGAGTGAGTCGATGGGCGGGCGGGGACGGGGCGGCAACGTCGCTCGCTCACTCGCGGTGCGCGCGCTTTGAAAGTTTGTTTACAGTTTTCCACCGCTCGCGTTTGACGCTGCCTGACCGCCACTAGAGCTAACCGTTGTTTGGATGCAAACTCGGTGGTGAGCCGCAATACAAACAACTCGGAAATAGAAGTAGACGATACTGAGTTGGTCAGTCGAAACTTACAGTACTGCCTGCCTGTAGTAATGTATTAATACCGTACAATTAAGTTGATATTACGAAAATTTCGTTCAAAATTTATTACATAGAAACATATCCATATTAAACTTTGGAAATTAAAATGCAATTCTCATCGGAATTCAATAAGATTTTCATTAAATTCACTTTGTTTGTTTACAGTTTTCCACCGCTCGTTTGACGCTGTCTGACCGCCACTAGAGCTAACCGTTGTTTGGATGCAAACTCGGTGGTGAGCCGCAATACAAACAACTCGGAAATAGAAGTAGACGATACTGAGTTGGTCAGTTGAAACTTGCAGTACTGCCTCCGTACAATAATAATGTATTTATTTTCAAAAAATGGTTGTGTATCTACTAACATTAATTTTTAAGGTCTTTTATAACAAAGTGAGCCCTACATTCTTCAAATAAAGAGAATTTATTAAAGATAACAAGTGGATATTACGAAAGATTCGTTCAAAATTTATAATATAGAAACATATCCATATTAAACTTTGGAAATTAAAATGCAATTCTCATCGGAATTCAATAAGATTTTCATTAAATTCACTTTGTTTGTTTACAGTTTTCCACCGCTCGCGTTTGACTGCCTGACCGCCACTAAGAGCTAACCGTTGTTTGGATGCAAACTCGGTGGTGAGCCGCAATACAAACAACTCGGAAATAGAAGTAGACGATACTGAGTGGTCAGTAGAAACTTGCAGTACTGCCTGCCTGTAGTAATGTATTAATTTTTTTAAAATGGTTGTGTATCTACTTACTAACATTAATTTTTAAGGTCTTTTATAACAAAGTGAGCCCTACATTCTTCAAATAAAGAGAATTTATTAAAGATAACAAGTGGGTATTACGAAAGATTCGTTCAAAATTTATAATATAGAAACATATCCATATTAAACTTTGGAAATTAAAATGCAATTCTCATCGGAATTCAATAAGATTTTCATTAAATTCACTTTGTTTGTTTACAGTTTTCCACCGCTCGTTTGACGCTGTCTGACCGCCACTAGAGCTAACCTTTGTTTGGATGCAAACTCGGTGGTGAGCCGCAATACAAACAACTCGGAAATAGAAGTAGACGATACTGAGTGGTCAGTAGAAACTTGCAGTACTGCCTGCCTGTAGTAATGTATTAATTTTTTTAAAATGGTTGTGTATCTACTTACTAACATTAATTTTTAAGGTCTTTTATAACAAAGTGAGCCCTACATTCTTCAAATAAAGAGAATTTATTAAAGATAACAAGTGGATATTACGAAAGATTCGTTCAAAATTTATAATATAGAAACATATCCATATTAAACTTTGGAAATTAAAATGCAATTCTCATCGGAATTCAATAAGATTTTCATTAAATTCACTTTGTTTGTTTACAGTTTTCCACCGCTCGCGTTTGACTGCCTGACCGCCACTAAGCGCTAACCGTTGTTTGGATGCAAACTAGGTGGTGAGCCGCAATACAAACAACTCGGAAATAGAAGTAGACGATACTGAGTGGTCAGTAGAAAGTTGCAGTACTGCCTCCGTACAATATGTTGATATTACGAAAGTTTCGATCAAAATTTATTATATAGAAACATATCCATATTTAACTTTAGAAATTAAAATGCAATTCTCATCGGAATTCAATAATATTTTCATTAAATTCACTTACTTGCCAAGACTGGGGACTTTTATATATATATTGTTCAGTAAGATAACTCTGTCGTTTATCATTAAAAAAACGTGAATGGAATTAGCAAAAGTAATTAAGTAACCGCTAAAAGGTTCATAGATAGTGGCTGTTTTCTATTAAAACAGAAATTACTTTGATAAATTACTTCAAAGGCGAAGTTTTTAAAATCAACCCATTGGTAAAATTATATTTTGATTATGCGCTGAGTTGCGAAATTATATTACGTAGGCGGAACGTAGGCTCGATCTACACTAGACAAAATCTACTAGAGTTCAATATTTCTGCGACGACAATATTGATAGACGATTGTACAAACATAGTAGATTATAACCTAGTTATTTGACGACGTACCCAAGCAATAAACAAATAATCAATATTAAGGCATATCATTGTTATTTTTAATCAACCTAGTATTATAATAAGGATTATCAACACAAATAGAAACTAGAATTGTTTAACCTTCGTGTTTTTAATAATGATTTAATTTCAATCTAATTACTCGTAAGTCGTAACAAATAATTAAAAAAATTGTTTACTCGAAAACATGCATAGTTTACTTAGTGCTGTAAAAATAAACATTTCATTAAATTGACTAGAAAATTAAAGAAATTACATTAAGTCAGCCAGCCATTTAATATTATAATTTAATTTTAAAAAAAAATCTGATGTTATTGTTAAATTTTGAAGAGCTTCCAAAGTTTGTTGGCCTTCTGACACAGGTATTTTTATGCTTAACAGAAGGCCTCAGCCACAATTATTTGTTAAAATGTATGCTATTTAAATAATTTACACATTTTTATTATAGTTCCGAACTAACAACTTCTTTTCTATAACAAATTCCACAACCCATTTTAAACTTGCCTATACACAAATTTAAGAAATCCATTAAAAGTATGCTCTTGAAAAAAGCTTATTATTCTGTTGAAGATTACGTAAATGATAGAGGAGCATGGATTTGATCACTCCAGCAACGCTAAGGACAGCGGTTACATATGTATACATTGATATAATAATTGTAAATGAAATATTAATTCAAAAAGAGCAACCACCGAGTTTCTCGCTGGTGCTTCTCGGTAGGAATGTCATTCCGAACCAGTGGTAGATTCACTTGACGATTCAAAAGTACATGTAAAAGTTTATTTGAATAAAAAACATTTGAATTTGAATTTGAACAGAATAGTTCGACCAGCCTTACAAAATAGCGACCCCTTAAAATAAACTATACAATCCGTTCCGGACAACACGATGTATGGTTACTCTACACGCCATTCGAGATACTATCGAGCGCGTGGAGATCTGTCAATTCGCGCGCGCCCTCTGCCGCGGGCCGGTGCCCCGTCCCGCTCGCACACGCCCACGTGCGCGTGACGTCACAGCGCGTCGCCGTGACGTCACGGCCTGCGCCCTGCGACTTGCAATACGGCGCGTTCACAACGTAGCCGCGGGTTGCTTTCTTCCTTTAGCATTTCTTCGAAAGCAAGCAAAACTATGTAACTTAATGGCCAACTCTCAGCTATTTATAATATTAATTGTGTAAAAATGCAGTCTCAAGCGCTGGCCTATATAATTTAAAAAAAAAAAACTATGTAACTTAATGGCCAACTCTCAGCTCTTTATAATTATTAATTGTGTAAAACTGCCGTCTCAAGCGCTGGCCTATATAATTTAAAACAAACAAACTATGTAACTTAATGGCCAACTCTCAGCTATTTATAATATTAATTGTGTAAAACTGCCGTCTCAAGCGCTGGCCTATATAATTAAAAAAAAAAAACTATGTAAGTTAATGGCCAACTCTCAGCTATTTATAATATTAATTGTATAAAACTGCAGTCTCAAGCGCTGGCTGTATAATAAAAAAAAAACGATGTAACTTAATGGCCAACTCTTAGCTCTTTATAATATTAATTGTATAAAACTGCAGTCTCAAGCGCTGGCCTATATAATTAAAAAAAAAAACTATGTAACTTAATGGCCACCTCTCAGCTCTTTATAATATTAATTGTCTGTCTATTAAATGACTTTAAATATGAACTAGCTTTCGCCCTCGACTTTGTTCGCGTTATTTTGGATATGATTTAATATTTTCTTTTTATGTCTGATAAAACCTTGCATTTTATAGTACTGAAAATACTTTAGATAGATTCGAAGAAAATACATATACGCATATACGAATATTAATTATGGATAGGTATGACAGCCACGACTACGAGTTTGATTAGTCGCTTGTAAAATATTGTTTTCCTCGTATTAAACTTGACACCTCTTCTATGGGTTGAACTTTGGCTTTTCTATTATGATTCAGCTGTTGTAGTTTAGCGTTGATGAATGAGCCAGTGGGTCAATTCTCAGGATGTCTTTATGCGTGTAGAGTTAGGATTTTCAGAGGACTTTTCACGATAAACATATAGGATAAGGGCGGCAAAGCAGGCAAGAAAAAGGGGCTTACTAAATTAATTAAACGGTAATTATGCAGAAGCGTCAAACAAAATATCTTTATAATATAAAAAAAAACAATAGGAAATATTATAAGGTCAATGGCATTTATGTATTTACAAATAGCTGATGCCCGCGACTTCAGCAACCCGGAGTCGGTCAGAGGCTTTAATCCCTGAATATCAAAGAGTTAGTCACATCTTAAAAGAACCTAAACATACGCTCACAATTAATGAATAATAACCATTCAAAGTGACTCAGTATGCGGCAAAAATAACATATTTAAAGAAGATATTATTGTGAGCAGTAGTTGCGGTAACCGATCGATAGCCAATAAGCCGCAGGGCGGTGCGCACACGCATCAGTAAATAGCTCTCGATCGCGCTCGTCAATACGTCACTGCGGAGCATTTATTAATAAAACTCCTAATGCGGCAGACGCCACCGTTCAACAACCTCCCGGTTACAAACATTGCGTTCTGTGTGCTATTACCAAACTTTGTTCAAGAGATAAGACCCTTTATGACTAAAATTCAAAAGCGGTGATACTCTGATACACTTTGGTGAAGATTTTAGCCTCCCAGATGAGCAGTGAACACCTCGAACTTTTCGGAGTTATAGCGTTTTGTGATGTTCTCAAAGCTGTGCGAAGTCTGCCAATCTGTAGTTGGCTACAGTGGTGGAATATGGCCTAAACCCATTTTGACAGGACATCCACGCTTAATAGAGTGCCAGCAATATGAAGATGGTTAAAATATATTTGAGATTGAAACCCCAAAACGCAAACCGCTTCCAAAAAACTCTCATGGAGTAAAAATGAGAAATAACTTAAATAGTATAATGTCTGAAAGTGATAGACCGTGTGTCCCTCCCGGCAGATATACTAAGCATGTATGTCATAAAATAAGAAAAGACAAGTAACAACAGGACAAGAATGCAATTCGCCAAGTAACAGTAGCACCGTTATAAAATAAAATGGTCTGCGTAGAGGCTTTTCCCACGGCCTCGACGTCGTTCCGCCTAATTTCGCGGAGTTACGAACATTGATGACATAGTAGGGAATCCGCTATCACGTTATTGTGAGAAATTCTGCAATGGACGAGCTCTTTCATAAGATAACACAGGCTGAGGCTTGAGAATGCTATAGCGCTCTGCAATATCGCCTGTTAACATTAATCTAGTGGCAAAAGTTTTTTTTATCCACTACAAGTTAACCCTTGACTGCGATCTCACCTGATGATGTCTAAGACAAGATGGTAGCGGGCTATTCTGTTAGGGGCATGGCAGTTATATTAAACCCATACCCCTAATCGGTTTCTCTTTCTACACGGCATCGTACCGGAATGCTAAATCGCTTGGCGGCAAGTGAAGTGGTAACTATCCACGGCCGAAGCCTCCCACCAGGCGAGTAAAACTGTTATTTCCTATCAGCGCAGAAAGACCTAATGGCTGAAATGGAATGCTACCGGAGTAATGTGAAACATCCAATAAGCTGATGCATTTTGTTGAATCCTAATAAATTCTCAGCAGTTCGTAACAATTTCGCATTCATTAATTACGCCTTTTGCATCAAAAGCTTTGCCGTTTTAGTCAGTTGTTTACGAAACGTATTCCATGGAAGATGAACCGTAATGGCGGTGTGGTGCGCGTGCGCATCGACCCACACAGTCTGCGGCCCTCGCAACTAATTAATAAGCTAACGGGCCGCTTCCATGCTCACTGATTTGTGTCCACAAGCGGCGTTATGACAAAATTGATAGATAGGGGGAAAGTGGTAAGTGATGTCAGCAGTATTAATTTAATTATTTTTGAGATAGGACCGCTTGCACAAGGAAATTTAAATTGATTTAGGTAAATTTTGTTATGCTGTCCTCTTTAGCCAAATGCATGTTTTAGTTGCCAAAAAGGGAAAACATTAAAATATTTAACTAAATCAATTTAAGATACCTTGTGCAAGTGGGCCTTCGTCCTGTTAATGATATACCAAAACTTCAAAGTGCGGAGTTCAGTGAGGAGTATAGTATATATTATCGATACAATAACAATGTTGTTAAATTCATAGCATGGATTCATGAAACTGCAATAGTACAATTAATTTTACGCCATTAGTAAAAAATCACTACAGTGATTACGACAGCCTGGCCTACTACGAGCCACGAGGCCTGCATCTTTTCTTGGCACTGAACTTGTGGTTCGAGAAGATCTCTCTAGAAATTGTGATGGTTGCTAGTTGTTGCTTACTCGTAACAACCATCACAATTTATGCTAATTGCACTATTACTAAAGCCAATCATGTTAAAAGTCAGCCAATCAGAAGGATTCTTATTCTTCTGCATAACTGTACGAGAGTATATTTACTAGAACAATTTATGGTAAGAAGTAAATTTAATCAGAGTTTAATCTGAAAACGGTAATAAAGTATCGTCTAACGACATCGTTTCTACAACGTCTGCTAATATAAATCCTAAAGCAACAAGCCGTGTACACGAGTGCGATTGTGTTGTATCTAATTATACGACTCTATGTATCTGTTAGGAGCTTGGAGTAGTTTACCGCGGACGTTTGCTTTATTGCCGATGCTTAACATCTAACGGGAAAACTGTAAAGAATTCAGACATGTGGTAACAAGAGAGTAGACTCATGGCGGAAGTTTTTATCTGGCCCATCTCAGACAGATCGTTTGCGATGAGATAATATTTGAATTAGATAAGCGCACCAACATGAAAGTTACGAGAATCGTTTGGTAGATAATAAATAGCCAAGCGTGCTTCATTAGAAACGATAACGAAATGTTTTGATAACAAGTGCCATTGTAACACCAATGTGGCTGGGAATTTTAGAGGTTTGTGAATTGATACAACTGGCCTTTTACAGTCTTTCCAAAAATTTGTCGAGGGACATAATATTATTATCTCCGTCTTTTTAGCAAAAGATACTTTTATCGAATCATCAGTGCAATACAGTATGAATTATTTTGCTGCCGAGTACACTGCTGTATTCATAAAATCAGCTATGATAGATGAATTAAAATATCAAAACACATCATTCTATAATTGAAAATGAAACCGTCGAATATCGGTCGGGTTAAATAAGTAGGAATAGAAAGTCATAAAACCAAAGCCCTATACTTTGAATGAACTAATCTACTTATATAGATTGATGCATTTCGTGTTGAATGTATCAATCAATTTAAGAAGTTCGAGAAAGCTTTAAAAGGTGTTCTTAACCTTTTAGCAATTAAAGTAGATTACCAAAATGACTCCGTCGGTAAAAGGAATAACAGTAGAACTAACGCTCAGACGAAAGATGTTTATAAAAAGTTCTTGAAAAACAGATTTCTGATGAAACAATCTATCTTGAAAGTAAACGTCTCGTAAAGTTTGAATATGCAAAAAAACTAACGCAAAGCCGAAATGGATCCGAACAATTATCTGTATAAATAAAACGAAAAGCTCTTGGATTGACACATTTCTGATGAAACAATTATACTGTAGGTACTAAGCGTCTCGTAAGTTTGAATAATATGCAGAAGAACTAATACAAAGACGAAATTGATCCTAATGTGTAATTAAAACAAAAGGCTCCTGAAATGACACATTTCTGATGAAACAATCAATCTTGTAGGTACGAAGCAGACAGACGTGTCTGAGGGCGACAGGGCGTCGTGGATGGACGTGAAGCGGGCTCGGCAGGCGGCCGTGGGTCAACGACTGCGTGCACCCCGACCGCCCGCCAACGACTCCTATATTTCAACTGGGGTATCCGACACGAGACGACCTACCTACCTTTGAAAATGTGGTTCTACGGGAATTGAATGTATGCCGCTAATTAGCTTCACATTAGATTGTTTTAGAACTCAAGCACATTGAAAAGATAAATAACAGATCACGGTTAAGGTAAGATTCCGAACCAATTTTAGTTGTGGAAAATATTGAAAGTAGTTACTAGCAACTGAAAATAAATTTGTTGGTTTTACTTGGTCCTTGCTTGTTGGTTCTGAGTAGTTAACCCAATATTTTGTTTACAATTTTATACGGTGAAAAGCCTACCCTAGAGTACCTACTACATTAGATTGTCAGATTTTCGGTAAAGTGATGCAGTAGCTAAACAAACAGGAGGAAACATATACTTAATAATTCAATTATTAAAATGTATAAACAGATGATAAAATTGAAAATAGATCTTATAAAGTAGGAATTTATTGAACACATAACGATCACAACGACAATATTTACATACAAAAAGTCACGCGTTATGGTCGGAGTGAATTAAAATTGAATCTTTATGCATGCCCCGACGAAAGGGCCCTTTGTGAGGAATTCGAGCGGCCGATCGACACGCGTATGCTATTCATTTATCGTCGGCCATTTAAATTGGTCTCGGAATTCGAGGATACGGAGAAATCGCAACGGTCAATTTGCAGCCGTTTCTCTGGTCGAACCGTTTGACTAACCATCGATATAGCGTTCGATAACTTTAAAATAGTTGGACTTTTTTCACAAAGCATCTACGAACGTGGCAACTTCTGATTTCCAAGCAGTCGCCTTTTTCGGATGAATTGTGTTATGGGTTAGTTGCAGGATTTTTTAAATTTCATATAGACACAGTTAGTTGTTTACTACAAGACAGCACTTAAGATCTACGTCAGTAAGTATTTCCCAGTATAAATCTACAGGAGTCGGGTCACGTAGTTCAGTAATGCCTTCTTTCTTTGAGATATATTATCTAGGTCAAGGGCAATAACAGATTTTCTTATTTATGTGTTATATCTAATAACCTGCTGGATTTGAGTGAAATTTCCACCCAAATACTGTCTTAGCGAAATCAAAAGTTCCTAGAACCAATTGAAATATCAGTGTCTTCTGTTTGAATTTGAAGACAATGTCGAAGCGCGCGGCGGGTTTTAAAAAAATACAGAAATACAGATTTCCAGAGAGACGCAGGATCAAATCCTGCCGGTTCCGCAATTTCTGATATGTATTTAAGAATAGTCTATAGAGATTTCGCTACGGAATACCGCCCGCGCGGTAAAATCAGCCTCCCCATCCAGCCCCCCTCGGGTGACGACGCGTTTCGGCAGCCCTTGAACATCTGCCCACACAATACTCCAGTGCTCACTGTTCGACTGTTCGAGTCGAGGACATGTGCAGTGGGGATCAGGTGTCACACTGGCCGTGGGCAAGCCCGGAACGTGTTGTCAAACCAGTTGCACAGACCGTCGGCGTCGGAAAGTAAAACCTAATGTTTCAGTATAGCACGGTCTTTCATTCAGCTGGCGCTTTAAGATTTGGATCAAGTATATTCAAATGTAGCAGTTTTTCGTATTGAAAGGACAGCTACTTAGACAGTAAGTTTGGTATTACTGGCTACTAGCTAGGTGGTAGCTGCAGATTGTAAATTATATAATTTGTATGATATAGTGATGCAGCTGCCGTAGATACCGAGTTATCTTAACTATCAAGTTCATGCTTGACAGCAAACAGCTGACGGAACTGGTTGCAATATTACAGATAGTTGTAGAATTGTGTTTTTAGAGTTTAAGCAAATTAACAAATAACTACTTATCTAAATTGATGTAATTATAACGTACACAGTCAGCTAAAACCTACATAAACTCTATTGCATTTGACAAAATATTTGAATAACTAACGTGAGCGCAACAATTTATTTGGTAGGCAAATCGTGGAAGCCATTAAATCGTTTCTTTTCACATTTGCCTCGCCTTGGAAAACTTAACGCTGTCTAAACGAGTCAGCCGTGTTACCGTACACTTTTTGTTCATGCACCACTGCACATTTAATTCTAAATACACAGGTCTACCGCGAACCGTCTTATATCCTTTTCTTGTTTTTGTGTGCTTGTATCAAGCATAATTTACAGTTAATTCTATTCAGAGATATTAACCTAAACGCTCCATCTTACAGACAAACCCACATTAAATAAACCCAGTAAATTAATTATTTCAGTGAAAGCTTGTTCGCTTTCTATTGCCGGGTGGTCGGTATTGCGTACTTATTGACAAAGTCTATTATGATCTACAAAGAGTATTCGGCGTGGTTTTAGTTAAAATATTATAAGTAGCTAAAATATAAGGCTAAAAAAACAATCAGGACCACAGCACAAAAGAACCTGTTTCATGACAATTAAAGTGAATAAGGTGCCAAAAAAAGCCGTGTTAAGCTACACAGTCTCCAATAACCATGTCGGAGGATTTCCAGCAAAACATAGATATAACAAGTCATAATTAAAAAAATTAAAAAACACGACTGCTCTGCCGAAAAAAAAACTAAAAAGTTAAAATCTAAATTAATCTAGTTAAATAGAATCTTATTCACATTTTTATTAAATGATATTTTTTTGTGAATCACTGGATATTGAACTATTGTGTTATATATTTTTGGAATCTACTCATCATTTTCTAGATGATGATTATATATTTAATCTTTTTTCTCTAATCTTTAAGTTTTTTTTTTAAATGCGGGACCATCCACCGTACTCCATCAATTTTTTTTAAATTTTACTAACCTATGTCACCCGGAATAAGCTAGGGATTCTAACGATACCTCATTTATCAAAATCGGTTCAGGCGTATAGAAGTTATGGTGGAATATACAAACTCACATACATACATACATGAACCCTGAAAACAATATACTTTTTTTTTCAGGCAGTCGCATAAAAAGTACCTCTGACTCTAACGCCCGACCAGACCGACCGAAAGACATGAAGCCTACAGTACGAATATGCCCTTATTGTCTAGAAGACAATACAAGACGACGAAGAAGACGTTACATCCCTACTTCAATACTAATATTAAAAAGTGTTTCTGTCTGTCTGCTACGCTTTCATGGTCTATCTGTTCAGTCGATTTTGATGAATTTGGTACAGAGGTAGGTTGTGACTCGAGAGTTCCCGTGGGGTCATCAAACCTTAATCCACGTGGATGAAGTTGCGAACATCATCTAGTTTGTAATAAAGGGTGATTAGTCTCATGATGTACATATAGAACATGATACTTGATAGTATGACATTCACAAGGTGCATCACGCACTTTAATCGTCTAATAATCTGTCTTCGAGCGAGTTATATCGTCTAGACATATTCCGGCTTCATTTGTTATTTCAAGTAAAGGATAACGCTATAAGGTTAAACCATCCATAAAACATACTATCTCAATGGACAATTGGTGATTGAGAATCGCGTAAAATTAGGAGTAACGCTTTTGTTCTAACAATATTTGTAAAATTCAGATTTAGATCGTTAAAGGATTTAGTCTACAATCTACATCACACTAATCAAACTTGTAACTGTAGCGTTCGCTACAGCCTACAAGGCTCTTGTAAGTAAGTAAAAACATTTAATTACACACAAACAAATAACAGAAAAGAGGTAAAACGAATTGTGACAGAATTTACAACTTATTACGGTGTAAAGGCGGCCTTATCACTATGAGTGATCTCTTCCAGCAGGGTGACCGGCTAAAATGACAGCTACAGTGTAACGATCGCAATCACCTCTGATTGGTTAACACTCTTCCACTATTGGACAAAATCTATTGACGCAGCAAGAATACCATAAATTCAGCCAATCACAACCTATGATACTGTAACAATGATTGATGCAGAAGATACGCAATCGCACTGCAGGCAACCTTTTTAAGATAGGAGATTGGTTGCATGATGACAGGGCGGTGCACACGTGTAAACTAAAAGAAAAATTATAACAATTCTAGGCTCTTGTGATCCAGTGAATTATATTATTCGCTACCCGTATATGCTAAAGCCGGCCTTGTCTACACCCTACTTAGTGTATGTAAAACTAGCTGATGCCCGCGACTACGCGAGGATTGAGTTTTTTTAGGTTCCCGCGGGAGCTCCTTAGTTTTTTGGGATAAAAAGTAGCCTATGTGTTATTCCAGACTATATTCTACCTCAGTGCCAAATTTCATCCAGATCCGTCAAGCTGTTCGGGCGTAATTGAGTAACAAACATCCATCCATACATCCATCCAAACTCTCACATTTATAATTATTTTATTCGATTATTTGATTTACGCCGTGACTATAGTTAAGAAATCAATGTAACTGATTTTATTGTGAATTTCACAAAATAGGTGGGTTTCAAGTTAATTTATCTCTATAATAGGTTAAATTTGCAGCGGCGATCGACCGCCTCCAGTTGTCTTTTTACGATCCTATTCAAAGCGGCGAGAAACATTGCGAACGTGATTGAAACACTGGCGGGGATGACTCGATCATTAACTTAGGTAACGATTTACTTAGTTACGCATTTTAAATTGAGCGGAGAATTTTCCAAAGCATTAATCTGGCAAACATTGGCTTTTTAGCTAATTTACATTGGTCTGGTGAAACTCATAAAAAATAATTCGCCAAAAATTACTTGACGTTAGGCAAACGTGCAACTAATTAATGTCGACCGTAAATCTTTAAGTTTCCAAATGCCAACAGTCACCATTATGTCTTCCGCGCTAGGATTTAAGTTATGATATGCACCATTGTAGAGCATTGCCCTCGATATGCAGTTGATTTTCACCAAGAATTTTTTGAGTAACGATGAACGATGCACTGCAGAGCTAAACAAAATATATCTGAGGGAGTCGTTGATTATTTATTCGAGTAAAATATCTTCTCTAGGCTAGTTGATGTAACTAACGTAAGAAGTGTCTTTAGATGTATTACGTAATAGACTGTATGATTACCGGTAGAGCGTTATCGAAATTAAGTAACCAAAAAGCGTATCTATAACAACAATGTGAGATAGTATCCGCCCGAGATAAGCGTCAGTTATCTAACTTCACTGTAATACGGTAATAATATGCAACATTGTATAATAATGTCGCCCGCGTAGGTAATACAGCTTAATTGGGACGTAAATATTAAACGACTGTGTTGATATAGGTAAGGCAACGCTGAGTCGGGCCGCGGCGACGACCGCATGGGTGGCCTGAATGCGGCGGTTGTAAATTATGTCATTACCTCCGCGCTTTGGAGAGCAAATTAAGCCGTCGTCGCGGCTGGGGATAGATATTAAATATTATTTGGAGTTGTCGTCGTGTTGGTTTTGTGCAGATTAGCGTTCGGTTTGCCCGAGTTCTAATCATGCGTATTTTGCTCGGATAAAGTACGTAGAGAGAAACGACACATATATATTTCTATTTTAAATATATTTAAAACAAAGTTTACAAGTTTTCTATTCTCTAGTTTATAAGTAGCTACTCAGCTTTATCTATTTTTCACCATTCTCACATTCTAGGGCTGCTGGAAGAAATCTCTTCAAGAGATAAGTTGTCCTTGTACATGTCCTCAAATTTTTATGTTGAGGTTTTAAGTTTGGTACTAAATATATAAATAAATAAAACATGTAGGGCATATAGGTGTCTCTTATGTTACGTCATGTTTTGACTCTACCACCGGTTCGGAAAGAAGATTCTTTTGAGAAGAGCCGGCAAGAATGTGAGATAGAGAGTATAAATCTCTTTTATTATACTTGTATCTCATTTTTTAGGGAAATTAGAAACGCCTAAAATACTGTAGACGAAGGTTGACTCAGCAAATGGTTAAAGTTTATATTGATAATGAGGCCTCTTTGTAAGTACAACTCACTAAGTTACTTTTAGGTCAAGACTCAAGCCTCAAAAGCTCTTGGGACCCTGAGACGCGGACTATGCCGCTGGTTTTTTAGTGGGTACGTGTATGTGTATACTGCTTATCTTTGAGTCCCACATACTTTGCGCGGGATGCGTAAATGCATTTTTCCATCAAGTAAAAAAAAGCCTCAAAAGCTACCCTACCTATACCCTAAAGATGCTACCGGTCTTTTGCTAACATTTAAGATGTACAGGCATATGGTGCAGACTACAGATCAAATACTAGCGTAGAAAAAGCCAGAAGACGCTCGAGAAAGTAATTCAGTTTACATTCAAAAGCTAATACCCTAAAGATGCTACCGGTCCTTTTCTAACATTTGAGATGTACAGGCGGATGGTGCAGACTACAGATCAAATATTAGCGTAGAAAAAGCCAGAAGACGCTCGTGAATGTAATTCAAAGCTAATACCCTAAAGGTGCTACCGGTCCATTTCTAACATTTGAGATGTACAGGCGGATGGTGCAGACTACGGATCAAATATTAGTGTAGAAAAAGCCAGAAGACGCTCGTGAATGTAATTCAAAGCTAATACCCTAAAGATGCTACCGGTCCATTTTTAACATTTGAGATGTACAGGCGGATGGTGCAGACTACAGATCAAATATTAGCGTAGAAAAAGCCAGAAGACGCTCGTGAATGTAATTCAAAGCTAATACCCTAAAGATGCTACCGGTCCTTTTCTAACATTTGAGATTTACAGGCGGGCGGTGCAGACTACAGATTAAATATTAGCGTAGAAAAAGCCAGAAGACGCTCATGAAAGTAATTCAGTTTACATTCAAAAGCTAATACCCTAAAGATGCTACCGGTCCATTTCTAACATTTGAGATGTACAGGCGGATGGTGCAGACTACAGATCAAATATTAGCGTAGAAAAAGCCAGAAGACGCTCGTGAATGTAATTCAAAGCTAATACCCTAAAGGTGCTACCGGTCCATTTCTAACATTTGAGATGTACAGGCGGATGGTGCAGACTACGGATCAAATATTAGCGTAGAAAAAGCCAGAAGACGCTCGTGAATGTAATTCAAAGCTAATACCCTAAAGATGCTACCGATCTTTTTCTAACATTTGAGATGTACAGGCGGATGGTGCAGACTACGGATCAAATATTAGCGTAGAAAAAGCCAGAAGACGCTCGTGAATGTAATTCAAAGCTAATACCCTAAAGATGCTACCGGTCTTTTGCTAACAGGTACAGGCGGATGGTGCAGACTACAGATCAAATATTAGTGTAGAAAAAGCCAGAAGACGCTCGTGAATGTAATTCAAAGCTAATACCCTAAAGATGCTACCGATCTTTTTCTAACATTTGAGATGTACAGGCGGATGGTGCAGACTACAGATCAAATATTAGCGTAGAAAAAGCCAGAAGACGCTCGTGAATGTAATTCAAAGCTAATACCCTAAAGGTGCTACCGGTCCATTTCTAACATTTGAGATGTACAGGCGGATGGTGCAGACTACGGATCAAATATTAGCGTAGAAAAAGCCAGAAGACGCTCGTGAATGTAATTCAAAGCTAATACCCTAAAGATGCTACCGATCTTTTTCTAACATTTGAGATGTACAGGCGGATGGTGCAGACTACGGATCAAATATTAGCGTAGAAAAAGCCAGAAGACGCTCGTGAATGTAATTCAAAGCTAATACCCTAAAGATGCTACCGGTCTTTTGCTAACAGGTACAGGCGGATGGTGCAGACTACAGATCAAATATTAGTGTAGAAAAAGCCAGAAGACGCTCGTGAATGTAATTCAAAGCTAATACCCTAAAGATGCTACCGATCTTTTTCTAACATTTGAGATGTACAGGCGGATGGTGCAGACTACGGATCAAATATTAGCGTAGAAAAAGCCAGAAGACGCTCGTGAATGTAATTCAAAGCTAATACCCTAAAGATGCTACCGATCTTTTTCTAACATTTGAGGTGTACAGGCGGATGGTGCAGACTACGGATCAAATATTAGCGTAGAAAAAGCCAGAAGACGCTCGTGAATGTAATTCAAAGCTAATACCCTAAAGATGCTACCGATCTTTTTCTAACATTTGAGATGTACAGGCGGATGGTGCAGACTACGGATCAAATATTAGCGTAGAAAAAGCCAGAAGACGCTCGTGAATGTAATTCAAAGCTAATACCCTAAAGATGCTACCGGTCTTTTGCTAACAGGTACAGGCGGATGGTGCAGACTACGGATCAAATATTAGCGTAGAAAAAGCCAGAAGACGCTCGTGAATGTTATTCAAAGCTAATACCCTAAAGATGCTACCGGTCTTTTGCTAACAGGTACAGGCGGATGGTGCAGACTACAGATCAAATATTAGTGTAGAAAAAGCCAGAAGACGCTCGTGAATGTAATTCAAAGCTAATACCCTAAAGATGCTACCGGTCCATTTTTAACATTTGAGATGTACAGGCGGATGGTGCAGACTACAGATCAAATATTAGCGTAGAAAAAGCCAGAAGACGCTCGTGAATGTAATTCAAAGCTAATACCCTAAAGATGCTACCGGTCCTTTTCTAACATTTGAGATTTACAGGCGGGCGGTGCAGACTACAGATTAAATATTAGCGTAGAAAAAGCCAGAAGACGCTCATGAAAGTAATTCAGTTTACATTCAAAAGCTAATACCCTAAAGATGCTACCGGTCCATTTCTAACATTTGAGATGTACAGGCGGATGGTGCAGACTACAGATCAAATATTAGCGTAGAAAAAGCCAGAAGACGCTCGTGAATGTAATTCAAAGCTAATACCCTAAAGGTGCTACCGGTCCATTTCTAACATTTGAGATGTACAGGCGGATGGTGCAGACTACGGATCAAATATTAGCGTAGAAAAAGCCAGAAGACGCTCGTGAATGTAATTCAAAGCTAATACCCTAAAGATGCTACCGATCTTTTTCTAACATTTGAGATGTACAGGCGGATGGTGCAGACTACGGATCAAATATTAGCGTAGAAAAAGCCAGAAGACGCTCGTGAATGTAATTCAAAGCTAATACCCTAAAGATGCTACCGGTCTTTTGCTAACAGGTACAGGCGGATGGTGCAGACTACAGATCAAATATTAGTGTAGAAAAAGCCAGAAGACGCTCGTGAATGTAATTCAAAGCTAATACCCTAAAGATGCTACCGATCTTTTTCTAACATTTGAGATGTACAGGCGGATGGTGCAGACTACGGATCAAATATTAGCGTAGAAAAAGCCAGAAGACGCTCGTGAATGTAATTCAAAGCTAATACCCTAAAGATGCTACCGATCTTTTTCTAACATTTGAGGTGTACAGGCGGATGGTGCAGACTACGGATCAAATATTAGCGTAGAAAAAGCCAGAAGACGCTCGTGAATGTAATTCAAAGCTAATACCCTAAAGATGCTACCGATCTTTTTCTAACATTTGAGATGTACAGGCGGATGGTGCAGACTACGGATCAAATATTAGCGTAGAAAAAGCCAGAAGACGCTCGTGAATGTAATTCAAAGCTAATACCCTAAAGATGCTACCGGTCTTTTGCTAACAGGTACAGGCGGATGGTGCAGACTACGGATCAAATATTAGCGTAGAAAAAGCCAGAAGACGCTCGTGAATGTTATTCAAAGCTAATACCCTAAAGATGCTACCGGTCTTTTGCTAACAGGTACAGGCGGATGGTGCAGACTACAGATCAAATATTAGTGTAGAAAAAGCCAGAAGACGCTCGTGAATGTAATTCAAAGCTAATACCCTAAAGATGCTACCGGTCCATTTTTAACATTTGAGATGTACAGGCGGATGGTGCAGACTACAGATCAAATATTAGCGTAGAAAAAGCCAGAAGACGCTCGTGAATGTAATTCAAAGCTAATACCCTAAAGATGCTACCGGTCCTTTTCTAACATTTGAGATTTACAGGCGGGCGGTGCAGACTACAGATTAAATATTAGCGTAGAAAAAGCCAGAAGACGCTCATGAAAGTAATTCAGTTTACATTCAAAAGCTAATACCCTAAAGATGCTACCGGTCCATTTCTAACATTTGAGATGTACAGGCGGATGGTGCAGACTACAGATCAAATATTAGCGTAGAAAAAGCCAGAAGACGCTCGTGAATGTAATTCAAAGCTAATACCCTAAAGATGCTACCCGTCCTTTTCTAACATTTGAGATGTACAGGCGGATGGTGCAGACTACAGATCAAATATTAGCGTAGAAAAAGCCAGAAGACGCTCGTGAATGTAATTCAAAGCTAATACCCTAAAGATGCTACCGGTCCTTTTCTAACATTTGAGATTTACAGGCGGGCGGTGCAGACTACAGATTAAATATTAGCGTAGAAAAAGCCAGAAGACGCTCATGAAAGTAATTCAGTTTACATTCAAAAGCTAATACCCTAAAGATGCTACCGGTCCATTTCTAACATTTGAGATGTACAGGCGGATGGTGCAGACTACAGATCAAATATTAGCGTAGAAAAAGCCAGAAGACGCTCGTGAATGTAATTCAAAGCTAATACCCTAAAGATGCTACCCGTCCTTTTCTAACATTTGAGATGTACAGGCGGATGGTGCAGACTACAGATCAAATATTAGCGTAGAAAAAGCCAGAAGACGCTCGTGAATGTAATTCAAAGCTAATACCCTAAAGATGCTACCGGTCATTTTCTAACATTTGAGATTTACAGGCGGGCGGTGCAGACTACAGATTAAATATTAGCGTAGAAAAAGCCAGAAGACGCTCATGAAAGTAATTCAGTTTACATTCAAAAGCTAATACCCTAAAGATGCTACCGGTCCATTTCTAACATTTGAGATGTACAGGCGGATGGTGCAGACTACAGATCAAATATTAGCGTAGAAAAAGCCAGAAGACGCTCGTGAATGTAATTCAAAGCTAATACCCTAAAGGTGCTACCGGTCCATTTCTAACATTTGAGATGTACAGGCGGATGGTGCAGACTACGGATCAAATATTAGCGTAGAAAAAGCCAGAAGACGCTCGTGAATGTAATTCAAAGCTAATACCCTAAAGATGCTACCGATCTTTTTCTAACATTTGAGATGTACAGGCGGATGGTGCAGACTACGGATCAAATATTAGCGTAGAAAAAGCCAGAAGACGCTCGTGAATGTAATTCAAAGCTAATACCCTAAAGATGCTACCGGTCTTTTGCTAACAGGTACAGGCGGATGGTGCAGACTACAGATCAAATATTAGTGTAGAAAAAGCCAGAAGACGCTCGTGAATGTAATTCAAAGCTAATACCCTAAAGATGCTACCGGTCCATTTTTAACATTTGAGATGTACAGGCGGATGGTGCAGACTACAGATCAAATATTAGCGTAGAAAAAGCCAGAAGACGCTCGTGAATGTAATTCAAAGCTAATACCCTAAAGATGCTACCGGTCCTTTTCTAACATTTGAGATTTACAGGCGGGCGGTGCAGACTACAGATTAAATATTAGCGTAGAAAAAGCCAGAAGACGCTCATGAAAGTAATTCAGTTTACATTCAAAAGCTAATACCCTAAAGATGCTACCGGTCCATTTCTAACATTTGAGATGTACAGGCGGATGGTGCAGACTACAGATCAAATATTAGCGTAGAAAAAGCCAGAAGACGCTCGTGAATGTAATTCAAAGCTAATACCCTAAAGATGCTACCCGTCCTTTTCTAACATTTGAGATGTACAGGCGGATGGTGCAGACTACAGATCAAATATTAGCGTAGAAAAAGCCAGAAGACGCTCGTGAATGTAATTCAAAGCTAATACCCTAAAGATGCTACCGGTCTTTTGCTAACAGGTACAGGCGGATGGTGCAGACTACAGATCAAATATTAGTGTAGAAAAAGCCAGAAGACGCTCGTGAATGTAATTCAAAGCTAATACCCTAAAGATGCTACCGGTCCTTTTCTAACATTTGAGATTTACAGGCGGATGGTGCAGACTACAGATCAAATATTAGCGTAGAAAAAGCCAGAAGACGCTCGTGAATGTAATTCAAAGCTAATACCCTAAAGGTGCTACCGGTCCATTTCTAACATTTGAGATGTACAGGCGGATGGTGCAGACTACGGATCAAATATTAGCGTAGAAAAAGCCAGAAGACGCTCGTGAATGTAATTCAAAGCTAATACCCTAAAGATGCTACCGATCTTTTTCTAACATTTGAGATGTACAGGCGGATGGTGCAGACTACGGATCAAATATTAGCGTAGAAAAAGCCAGAAGACGCTCGTGAATGTAATTCAAAGCTAATACCCTAAAGATGCTACCGGTCTTTTGCTAACAGGTACAGGCGGATGGTGCAGACTACAGATCAAATATTAGTGTAGAAAAAGCCAGAAGACGCTCGTGAATGTAATTCAAAGCTAATACCCTAAAGATGCTACCGGTCCTTTTCTAACATTTGAGATTTACAGGCGGGCGGTGCAGACTACAGATTAAATATTAGCGTAGAAAAAGCCAGAAGACGCTCATGAAAGTAATTCAGTTTACATTCAAAAGCTAATACCCTAAAGATGCTACCGGTCCATTTCTAACATTTGAGATGTACAGGCGGATGGTGCAGACTACAGATCAAATATTAGCGTAGAAAAAGCCAGAAGACGCTCGTGAATGTAATTCAAAGCTAATACCCTAAAGGTGCTACCGGTCCATTTCTAACATTTGAGATGTACAGGCGGATGGTGCAGACTACGGATCAAATATTAGCGTAGAAAAAGCCAGAAGACGCTCGTGAATGTAATTCAAAGCTAATACCCTAAAGATGCTACCGATCTTTTTCTAACATTTGAGATGTACAGGCGGATGGTGCAGACTACGGATCAAATATTAGCGTAGAAAAAGCCAGAAGACGCTCGTGAATGTAATTCAAAGCTAATACCCTAAAGATGCTACCGGTCTTTTGCTAACAGGTACAGGCGGATGGTGCAGACTACAGATCAAATATTAGTGTAGAAAAAGCCAGAAGACGCTCGTGAATGTAATTCAAAGCTAATACCCTAAAGATGCTACCGGTCCTTTTCTAACATTTGAGATTTACAGGCGGATGGTGCAGACTACAGATCAAATATTAGCGTAGAAAAAGCCAGAAGACGCTCGTGAATGTAATTCAAAGCTAATACCCTAAAGGTGCTACCGGTCCATTTCTAACATTTGAGATGTACAGGCGGATGGTGCAGACTACGGATCAAATATTAGCGTAGAAAAAGCCAGAAGACGCTCGTGAATGTAATTCAAAGCTAATACCCTAAAGATGCTACCGATCTTTTTCTAACATTTGAGATGTACAGGCGGATGGTGCAGACTACGGATCAAATATTAGCGTAGAAAAAGCCAGAAGACGCTCGTGAATGTAATTCAAAGCTAATACCCTAAAGATGCTACCGGTCTTTTGCTAACAGGTACAGGCGGATGGTGCAGACTACAGATCAAATATTAGTGTAGAAAAAGCCAGAAGACGCTCGTGAATGTAATTCAAAGCTAATACCCTAAAGATGCTACCGGTCCTTTTCTAACATTTGAGATTTACAGGCGGGCGGTGCAGACTACAGATTAAATATTAGCGTAGAAAAAGCCAGAAGACGCTCGAGAAAGTAATTCGGTTTACATCCAAAAGCTAATACCCTAAAGATGCTACCGGTCTTTTCCTAATAGCTACAGGCGGATGGTGCAGACTACACTAGCTTTTTCTACGTTAATATTTGATCTGTAAGCTGGAAGACGCTCCTGAAAGTAATTCGGTTTACATTCAAAAGCTAATTAATACCCTAAAAATGCTACCGGTCTTTTGCTAACAGGTACAGGCGGATCTGTAAGCCAGAAGACGCTCGTGAATGTAATTCGGTTTACATACAGTGCGGGGCTCAGAGGGGTGTAGGGGTGCAGGGGTGCAGGGCAGCAGGGCAGACACGGGTAGGGTATGGCGGGTAGTTCGGCGGGCTGGTTGCATGCGGGCGCGTATCGATCCACCGGTACGTGCCACCGTGGCCACTTATCGTCTCCGCGCCACTTCGCACCTAATTTATCGCGCCGCCATCGTTTGTGCGCCGCGTTATGGTGAGGCGGCCCGCTATCAATACTATTGCGAGCACGCTGAAGCTTAGTAGGCGGAATTTTATTATAGCGAAACGTTTTAATAATGCCGGATTGTTGATTTTGATAGCGATGTTTTTAGGGAAATTGCAACACAGCCAAACTATTTTTAAAGTGAAAATTTCTTTAGGCGCGTTGAGGTAAAAATGTAGATGCGCGTGACCGACATGCTCGCGAACAGCGATACGCTCGCGAACATATAAATATACTCCATTCGAAATTAAACTTTAATGCCTTAGTGTTATGGTTTATATTTTAATATTTTTTATTAAAATTAATAAAAAAAAATAGTTTTCACTTCTATCTGCAGTCCCTATGACTGCCATTTTATTAATTTATATTAGAGGTGTTAGCATATCGTTAAACGGTTAGCGGTTAACGGTAGGAAACGATCTTTACTCCTGTGAAATAAACATTGTTTTTTTACTACCTCTTACAGCCATTAATCATTAACCGTTTAACCGTTTAGCGATATGCTAACACCTCTAATTTATATACGATTATGATAACATCCGTATTTTTTCATACTGGTCTTCAAAGCTAAGGAAGCTAATCTATACCTCATAATGTATTATATAAATGCGACAGTGTGTGTCTGTTCGTCTGTCAGCTACGTTTCCACAGTCCATCTGTTTATACGATTCGACGAGAGAGGAATCTTATCCTGGAATACGTAGTTCCCACAGGACTTTCAAAGACTTAATCCCAGACGAAGCCTCTATTTTACGCTCTAAAGAAATGAGTAATTTATATGTTACTGTGTTCGTAGATGATTACCACGAAAAACCATCACGTGTTTTAAAAAGCCCCGTGGGAAGGTTCATATTCTGGATTATTTCCCAAACAAACAAACAAAACAGGAGTTAGGTCAGGCCGAGCAAATAACGTCGCAGTGTAAATTTCAATGGGTTAGCGAGGACTGTGGGACATGAAAAATGAATGATTAATAACATTGTTCAGCGAGGTGCCATATAATACTGGACTAGAGTCTAGAGGTCGTGATGTGATGAAAAAAAGCCTTAACTCGACGGGTCGTGTTTTTTGTCTGTTCTTGCTTTTGCTTTGTCAAATTAAATCTTTTTTATTTTAAGCAACTCTAATGATAGTATCATTAGATAGCTTTATGATTTAAAAAAAAGTAAAAAAAAGAGAGATTAATAAAATTCTCGTTCGTTTGTTTACATTTGGTATTCGAACGTTTTGGACAAGGTTTAATAACAATACAAAATATTAAGTAACAACGTATGACTTAGTAACGTATAGTCCCACCAACTTATCTGACCCGGTGGCCAAAAGTAACAAATTATTATGCCTGTTTAGTTTTTGTTCGTCTTTTATTTTTAATATATTAACTACGCTGTCACCGAGTCAGATAAGTTGGGACTATTGTCGTTAAGTATGCAACTCTATGATCACACTCGACGATATTGCTCGCCAGCTAGAATTAAGTTAGCGGATCGTAAGCTTCGGGGCGCTACTCCGGAGCTTACCCCTAAAGCAGTAACGCTTAGTGGCTCTTAAATTAGTGCTCT
Organism: Erebia palarica; assembly: GCA_964035005.1. Classification (NCBI taxonomy): domain Eukaryota; kingdom Metazoa; phylum Arthropoda; class Insecta; order Lepidoptera; family Nymphalidae; genus Erebia; species Erebia palarica. The sequence continues at coordinate 58,465,183 of OZ035983.1, forward strand.
CTTAATAAGTGCGGACGCTTTTTTGCACCCCAGATGTATAAAGTCTGAGACTTCATTATAGCTTGATGATATTGCCGCAACGGTTTTGCGAGCTTTGCCCTTACCTTAGTTGCTCCTAAATTAGTGAACAACGTGGTATTAGTTCATTGTGCTGCACCACTTAAACCTCTGTAGAAGGAGACCTTTAAGTGTTTTTGATCGATTTCATTGCTTCCACCAATAAAACCATGCAGAGTTATCTATTAACAGAGACATGCAAAGCCCCGTCAGTGCATAACGATATGAGTTAGAAGTGCAGCTATGCCCTAAACGCCGCTGTCGAATTATTTATTGATGGATTTTATGTTCTTTTAGGTATGAATACGCCCATGAATTAATTTGCAGTACCAGAGGAATCTGGCGTTGCCGGCTTTTGAGGGATTTGTACCGCCCGGTCCCTTGAAAATGGGCATGCCATATTGTCGTTTTAAGGGAACACGTTTGTAGTTGGAGAAACATTAATTTTATATCAAAAGATAACAAAATCAACGTGGCCACCGTTTAACCAACGGTCAAACAGTAAACGCAATCCGGAAAGCACCATCAACGCCCATCTGTGACAATATGGTTTCGCATAATGAATAAATAACCGCGGTCAGGGCTCGAGCGAACGCAGGGGATACGACACCCCCATGCCTGTTTACCACCTGCCCTATACACAGCCCAGCTATCATACAATTTTGTATTAGTATAAATCGTATATATATGTCACCGTAAGATTGAAGAAAAACGTTAGATAATAATCTAACTCGCGAAATTGTAAACTATCGACAGATTGTGAACCGTTCAATGTTCTGAGTGTCAATTTTTGAAATATTAATTGTATTTCCGTTTTTTTGTGTCTTTCTTGTAGGTTAGGTTGGGGTTCGATATACTCGTATATAATCAGTGCGGCCGGGCACTTAGGTTCTATCGGGTTAATATACCTAACAGATTACAATCTACCGAAAAATAATGCGTTAAATTATAATCTTTCGACAGTTTTCCATTTTGCGAGTTAGATTATAATCTAACGGTTTTTACAATATTACGGTGACATATATAAAACTAATCGAACACCACAGAGGAATAATAATGCCCGTCTAGACTATCGATAAATAGCGTCTAACAAAAGACAGAAGAAATTACTAACATAAACGTGACCTATTTATAAAAAAAACTGTCTGATACTAGTCTAGCGAATTCAGAAAAATGAGAAAAGAAAAATACATCATCATATTATTATATGATCATTGATACAGAAGCGAGAACTCTGAAATTTACATAAAAATACTTATAATATTTATTTAAGTCCTTTACACGATTTTATTTTAATTTCGAATTTCTCGGATATATCAATATAGCTTATCACACACAAGTGGAGAGGGTGTTTTGAAAAATATAAAGATAATAATATTTCAGCGGTCAGACGGGCGTTTCTAAACTATGCAGACACACCTACCCACGCCCCTAATTGCTGCGGGTTGCGGGTAACGCAATCTTGAACACAGAAACTTCCGAAAACAATGTCTTGAGATCGAATAGTTTCCTAGAAACGGTCGGAAATCGTACGCAACAAGCTTTGAATTACCGTCTAGCCAACTAGACTTTTTATAATAAAATAAAAATGACAGAACAGGTAGGCGTTGGGGTCCCAAAGTGCTCGAATGGCGGCCTCGCACCGGGAAGCGCAGCGTTGGACCCACTAGGTGGACGGACGATCTCAAGCGTGCAGCTGGGAGCCACTGGAAACAAGCGGCACAAGACCGTGGCGATCCATGCAAGAGACCTTCGTCCAGCAGTGGACGTCTATAGGTTGAGACGACGACGAAAAATGTCAGAATTAATTCTTATAGGCCAACGGTGATAACAGCTCAAAACTCTATCACATTAGTAGTTCAACATGAGGTATATTTTGATTATATTCTAAATATATAAAAGGAGAAGGTGACTGACTGACTGGATGATCTATCAACGCACACCTCTAACCATTATAACGTAGGCATCCGCTAAGAAAGGATTTTTGAAAATTCAACCCCTATAAGGTTAAATGGAGCTTTGAAATTTGTGTAAAAATCGAACGTAACGTGAGCGAAGCCGCGGGCAAAAGCCAGTTCTAAGCATATTTTCATAATTCAAAGTAGTTACTATTTTACTCCTAAACTGCAACGTGACAGAATTACAAAATCCTTTGTCAAAGACATCAACGCGACACCGACTTTAGCCGGTAACGTATTAATTTTTAATAGCAACTGGCAAGGTATTCATTTGTACCAAGTTTTGTAAGCATAATAGTTCAACACAATTTATTGTGAATTTAGGATTGTCTTGCTTAGTTTGCCGAAGGTGCATGAATGTCAAAATTGCTCTCCACAGACTACACTACTTGCGTCTCTACTCGAAATATTAGCTATGGTCTGATCTACAAAAGAACGCTCATTAAATTTCTGTGAATTCACCAGTCGCAGCTGTTGGTTCAGAAATTATAAATTCCCAAACTAACCCTGCCGGGGTTCGAACCCGTGACCACCACCACCAAGGCCACAGCGCTCACCAACCGCGCCAGGGCGGTCGTCAAACCACGGCTTCTATGGCGAACTTTATTAAATATGTCAGGAGCTGCAAAGGGTTAAATTTCTGTGAATTCACCGGTCGAAGCTGTTGGTTCAGAAATTACAAATTCCCAAACTAACCCTGCCGGGGTTCGAACCCGTGACCACCACCACCAAGGCCACAGCGCTCACCAACCGCGCCAGGGCGGTCGTCAAACCACGGCTTCTATGGCGAATTTTATTAAATATGTCAGGAGCTGCAAAGGGTTAAATTTCTGTGAATTCACCGGTCGAAGCTGTTGGTTCAGAAATTATAAATTCCCAAACTAACCCTGCCGGGGTTCGAACCCGTGACCACCACCACCAAGGGCACAGCGCTCACCAACCGCGCCAGGGCGGTCGTCAAACCACGGCTTCTATGGCGAACTTTATTAAATATGTCAGGAGCTGCAAAGGGTTAAAGTTCTATGAATTCACCGGTCGAAGCTGTTGGTTCAGAAATTATAAATTCCCAAATTGACCCTGCCGGGGTTCGAACCCGTGACCACCACCATCAAGGCCACAGGGCGGCCGTCAAACCACGGCTTCTATGGCGACCTTTATTAAATACGTCAAGGAGCTGCAAAGGGTACGCCCTGGCCCCAGGTGTGGGACGTGGGTGTACAGGGAGGCTTGACATTTACTCGCCCGCCCCCGCACTGTCGCCATCGGCATCGGCGACTAGTGTGGAACACACTGGGGACTTACTATTGCGGGACACCGAATGATTATACGTAAAATATTTTATTTTCAATAACTCTGTTTTTAACGTTTGTAAGGATTTAAAGTGCTCTCAGTTCACGAGATCAAAATCTTGTATGTAAAATTCTCGTGTCACAATGTTACCATACTCCTCCGGAACAGCTTGACCGATTTTTATGAAACTTTATATGCATATTCAGTAGGTCTGAGAATCGGCTACTATCTATTTGTCATACCCCTAAAACACCTCAATCCACGCGGGCAGAGTCGCGGGCATCAGCTAGTATACTATAAGTATGCTCTCAGTTCATACACTGCTGCAAAAAAACTCCGTTTTGCAGGCTTACGTTATAGTGCTTAATTATCTAAATATTTTGTCGTGCAATCAGAATTTTTAAATAAAAATTGAACATAAAACCGGCGTGTCTATGAACGAAATTCCCTAGAAATGGGTCAGTTAAAAAAAAATTGTTGGTCAAAAAAGTCTAGATAATATATTATAATCTGTCGTGTCTTCGTGTGTGTATGACTGTCAAAATTTTAACTGATAAGCGACGGGGCAAAATGTAAAACAAAAAGTCTGTAATCAGACAGAGCTCTAACACCCATCTTCTACACCCAATCAGACTACCTACGAGACTCAATTAGGCATTACGTCTATTCGAACTTCGAAGCTCGCACCTAGGTAAATTACATTTGCTATACACGGGAAAAAGGAATGGAATTTTATTTATAACTAGACTAGATGATTTCCGCGACTTCGTCCGATTAAGATTTTTTGATTTCCGCGGAAGCTCTTTAATTTTCCGGGATGTCTTTCCCCGGCATACAATCTACCCCTGTACCAAATTTTATCAAAATCGGTAAAGCAGATTGGCCGTGAAAGCATAGCAGGCAGACAGACGTACTTTCGCAATATAGTATGAATGATGCCCGCGACTTCGTCCGCGTGGATTAGGACTTAGTAGCAGGACTTCTTCCGGAGGAGGGGAAGTGGGTATGAGCTAAGAAGAAGATAGAGAATATAAGATTCTATAGAGTAACAACGTATTTTGTCCAATATTGTGATTACCTTTTTATGAGGAGTACCTACGCAATCACATGAGCCGCATAAATTCGCGTTGAATGTCGCAATTTTCAATTAAAAGACCGTGCGCCAGTGGGAAGTTAGGAGGAGGTCGAAAGTTCAAGGCATAAAAATGCCCGCCGCGTACTCATAAACAAATAAACAATTGACCCGCATTTTATAAACTAAACGTACCCAGTAAAACAAACGCAGTGGTTACGCGCCCATTGATATACCAAATACGGTATTGATATGTCACCGTAAGATTGTAAAAACCGTTAGATTATAATCTAACTCGCGAAATTCTAAACTGTCGAAAGATTGTAAACTGTTCAACACTCAGAAAGTGTCAATTTTTTAAATTTTCATTTTATTTACGTTTTATTGTCTCTTTCTTGTAGGTTAGGTTAGGGTTCGACATAAATAATCGGGTAGTGCCCGGCCGCAGGTTTTATCGGGTTTAAATACCTATCAGATTACAATCTACCGGAAAATAATGCGTTAAATTCTAATCTTTCGACAGTTTAGAATTTCGCGAGTTAGATTATAATCTAACGGTTTTTACAATCTTACGGTGACAGATATACCATTGATACTTATAATATACCCATGAGAACAGTCAACAGAAAATCCTGCATGATACTGACTGTAGCGCCATCTGCCGGGCTGATTTGTGAATCTAAACCATCCAGGGCGCCATCCAAACGCATACAAAAAAAAATCATTCAAATCGAGTCGTTTAGGAGGAGTTCAGTGAAATACACACGTACAGTAGAATTATATATATAAAGATGAAAGTAGGTATATGTTATTGTTAAAAGTTTTATCGCAACCGTAAAGTCATTAGCGTTTTAAACGAAACTTGCACCGCGTAAATAATATTATCAGACATACAACTTTTAGCTCTGTATCTGTATCAGAGGTTTTGCAGTGATTCTCATTGAGTGACACATTTCCAAAGCTGTCTGTATCTTTTGCTTACTATATTAATACCAACTCCCTCAATATATGATAGGTAGCACTCAGAAAGTTGGGCTTCATTTTTGAAGAGCGTAGCGTTTGTGTTCAGTTCTGATTGCTCTGAGTCTTGGCAGTGATTCTCAGTTACTGATAAACCAAAGCTGTCTGTATCTTAGGCTTACTATATCAATGCTCGCTCCCCTAAAATATTATAGCACTCAATTTAATCCATCACACAGAAAATTGGGCTTAATTTATTACGATCGCAGCGAATGTGCTCATTTCTGAATGCGCTGAGCTTTAGCGGTTATCCTCAGTGACTGATATCATACGATTGTTCTTTATTGCTCTCAACTGAATGGGAGATATTTTTATCAAAGTTCTTAATCTTTGTTTCTACTTTATCTTGCAAGACTATTTTTTTATTAAATACCGTGGGAAATTTTTGGGGTTTCTGGTATAAACATTAGTCAGTATTAGTAGTAGTTTAGTAGTTTGTCACCGGTATGTATCTATCTCTTTATAAAATTCAATTAAAATATGGCAACCCGCATTGGTGAAGCGTGGTGGGTCTAAGCTCTAATTCCCTCTCTCCTATGAGAGTGGAGGCCTGTGCCCAGTGGTAATGAGCTGTAGTGGTGGATGCTAAACCGATGAGCCTCGAAAAAGTAACAGATAAATATACTTTTCATTCATATGGATGACCATTGATACATTCTTCTTATTCGCTTCGATCTCTGGGTATATCAAAGTTCAACTTTCCATTAAAGTGTGCATATGTCACTGTAAGATTGTAAAAACCGTTAGTTTATAATCTAACTCGCGTAATTGCAAACTGTCGAAAGATTACAATTTAACGCATTATTTTCCGGTAGATTGTAATCTGATAGGTATTTAAACCCGATAAAACCTAAGTGCCTACACTAGTGCACTACTTGATTATTTATGTCGTACCCTAACCTAACGAAACGTAAATAAAATGAATATTTCAAAAATTTACACTCAGAACATTGAACGGTTCACAATCTTTCGACAGTTTACAATTTCGCGAGTTAGATTATAATCTAACGGGTTTTACAATCTTACGGTGACACATATAACACTAAGCAATCGTTCAAACACGAAGAAACCTCATGTCCACAACACAAATGAGTCGTGTAACGGTGTGACGTTGTTGCATATTGATGAATAGGATATTATGATGCAAGTCGCGCACATTAATATTGTGACTGTTAACTGCCTCGTTGGTCTAGTGGTTAGCATGTTCAACTACGGTCGACGAGGTTCCAGGTTCAAGTCCCGGGTCGGGCCATAAAAAGTATTGGGGTTTTCTGACAAGAAATTCTCAGTAAGGATTGGCTGTGTTTCACGCCCGTGCCTTGGAGAGCACGTTAAGCCGTCGGTCCTGCGCCTGCTCTCTCCGGTCGTGTCGGATTTTCAGTCCCATCGGGCTATTAAGGTTGGTTTGGATTTTAAGCAATTATGCCAACACTTTTTCAATTAAGAAAAAGTCTCTTACGATACTTTGGAACTCTACCACCGGCATGGAAAACATTTAAATGGAATAAATAAGATTCAAAGCAAATTTTACACCGCGTCGATCGGAATTTTTATATTCCCACCTACATTATTCGTTTGTATTGATAGAAGGCAGGCCCTCTGAGGCCCACGATCTGTCGCATACGCCCCGCCTCGTCCCCCCGTTGCCGAGGCTGAGGATGGCCTAAGCATATTATCCGTTGTCGCATTCGTAATCTCCAGTAAATAGGCTCACGTACGACGCTCGCCTGGGAACCGAAGAGAGCAAAGGATTCAGAGCAAATTGTATAACGTGCGGAGTGACGGTTATGTAAGTGGATGTTACAACGTACGTAGCCTTCTCTAGCCTTAAACATTGATCGCTCAGCAAACGACCTCTAAAATGTTAATATGGAAATGGGGTTTACGTAGTACGAGAAACTGGTAACTTTTTAAATTAAATGTTCAGTTAGCCCTTGACTGCGATCTTACCAGGTGGCAAGTGAATAGTGATGAATAATTATGCAGTCCAAGACGAAAGCGAGCTGTCTTGGAGGGACCAACAGCGACAACTAACCAACACTAGGTAGGTCTAGGACTTATATCATAAAAAAATAATGCTTACTAGTAAGCCGGGTAAACGTTGTTCTGCCGAGAGGTGCGATTATGTAAGAATTGCCGATCAAATCGTTAAAGTTCGGCGTCAAAGTAAAATAGACCACAATTTCATTGAATTAGAGCTCAATTTCATGTATCCCTTCTCATACGTTTAGGTATGTACGATACCCTAAACGTATGAGAATGGATACACGAAATTTGACTTCGAAGATTTCATCGGCAACTCTTAGACAATCAGGGGGCTGAACCTAGAACCCGATTGCAGGGCCACCTACTGAGTCCAATTGTAAATCTAAACCATCCCGGGACCCACCCAAACACACAAAATTTCATTTGATTGATTTTTATTTATATGTACCTATAGATAGATAAACGATGAAGAGTCTCACTTAATTCCCACATATTCAACACATGTATTTGACCCTAATACCACGGTAGGCACGTATATTTTTATTTTGAAACTAGATGACCCGGTGTGCTTCGTATCACCACCTATCCTAACGACATAAAAACTCTCACTTCGCTAAAATGGCTGAAAATTTTGATCGCATTGCCATTTTCATAGGTTATTATTTGACAGGAAAGTAGGTAGAACAGTTTATATGAGAAAATGTTGTTTTTACTATCTTCCTCGCAATTTTTCCATATTTTCACACCGTTTAAACCTTCCCTGGACTACGACTAACATTTCAAAACCAAAATCAGCTAAATCGGCCCAGCCGTTCTCGAGTTTTAGCGAGACTAACGAACAGCAATTGATTTTTATATATATAGAAGATAGAGATAGAGATGAAAAAGCAAGTAACACAAGCGTTTAAATGTTATATGGACACGCGTCAGTTCCAGATGTCAGTGATAGGTTCGATCGGAGGGGAAATTGCCATACGTCCGGCTATTTCCGTCCGATCGTCCGGCTATTTCCGTCCGATCGTCCGGCGTTGCGCGACCTTCTCTCGCGCGCAGCATCCACCAATCTCCGCACCTGCACGGCTTGTTTACCATTTGTCGCTCGTGTATTTACGTGAGTACATTTCTGACGCGTCGCACGACAAAATCATCATCACCTTTGTCCACTTTTTTAAAATTAGTTTCAAGACAATATGTTGTACAAAAATAATTATAAAAAAAATCAACTCAACACATCAGCCCCCTATCAATAACTCAGTGGCTATCAAAATATGTAAGCCACTCACATATTATTTATTATCCATTGAAGGTTTGCTGAAAAAATAACATTATGAAATGTTATTATTATTATAACCAATCTTATCTTATCTTAACTTACTAATATTGGATTTTGGATTTTTGGATGTATGGATGTTTGGTACTCAATCACGCCTCAATGGCTGAACGGATCTGGCTGTAATTTGGCACAGAGATAGATTATAGTCTGGAATAGCACATCGGCTTCTTTTTATCTCGGAAAATTAAAGAGTTCCCGCGGGAAACAAAACCTCAAACCACGCAGACTAAGTCGCAGGCATTCGCTAGGAGACAATAAATATATTATGCCAGTGGCTTTAATTTTTTGATAGCCAGTGAGTTAGAGTACAGAATAGGACTGCAGGCCCGGTACAGCTGAGATCGGGTCTTCTCTCACAATTAGTAGGCCATAGTCACCATCCAAGTGCGAATCGGCTGATATAATAGAGAACGTTCAGAAATGCAGGTTTCCGATGTATCCTTCACCGCTAAAGCAAGTGATGAGACCTAGATCTGAAGTATTTCACTAGTCACTATTAAGAACTAGCCTATGCTGTATAAGTAGTGCTGTAGTAGTAGTGCCTAGTAAAAGCCTATAAAGCTTGCTGCTTCTATTTTGAATGGAAAATAATGAAGTTGCATAAACACGCTAAATCGACGTGAATCATAAACATACGTGTAATTTATGACTCTGATGCTGTTTCAACGTCGTTATTTATCATGCAAATTAAGAATTGTTAATGATGGTTAAGTTTTTTAATAGCCTAGGTCATACCCCGGGATACAATCTATCTCTGTAGTTTTGATCCAAATTTTATCAAAATCTTTCGAAAAGATGGTGCGTTAAACCGAAACAGGCAGACAGACTGGCATACTTTTGCGTTTTATTATTAGTGTGGATATGGATTTTAACCGACTTCCAAAAAGGAGGAGATTCTCAATCTGACGCGTAAGTTTACCTACCTATCTCTATTTTCCTGAGATGTTACTACTCTTTATTGCATTCTAGTCAAAGAAAACAACACAACAATTAACAATCCTAGCATCTTCTACCTACGCGTCGAACTGTGTACAGCTTGGCAAACTTATCTGTGCAGGTGGTGGAGGCGCCACTATCTAAAAGAAATCTACATTTTAGGGTCAACAAAGAGTAGATTCTGTTAGTTCCGAGTTTCGCCACACGCACAGATAAGCGTGTCAGTGTACACTGCACACTCTCTACAAATAGCATTGTTTGGTGTTGTGTACTACACCGGCTTAGCGCGGAACAAGTAAACAAGCCAAGGATATGGCTACAGCTCTGAAAATAAGGCGAACGGTAGTAATTAATTCGTGTGTTGAATTCACCTTCTTAATAAAGATTGCTACCTATTAGGTATAGGATATAAGTAATTAGTTACTGTTGCAAGAAAGATTTATTGCACAAACTCACACAAAGAAAAAATACACAAAACTTGTGATACTAAGTTGAAATGTTGTAAAGTTAAAAAATATTTATTCACCAAAAAAAAAAAGACACCAGGGATGATGACTGATTTTGAAAATCAAATTATGTTCGGAAGTATCTACTATTTCGAAAAAATATATTATTTCTGCTGAAAAATACGGTTTGGTAGATAAAATTGGCATTTGAAATTTAAATTTTAAAATTCGCGCCAAAACGCTCGCCGGTGTCATGGCGCCGTTTGTGACGTCACTATTGTTTTTACAGTAAACATTAGTGCGATTGTCAAAGCTCGAAAACAAACAATTGTGACGTCATTCGCTTGTTGGCGTTTAATCCATTATGGCGGATTGCTGTATTTTATAGTTTTATTTTATCAAAACAAATAGCAATCTCACTCGAAATAGAAAAATAAATACGTTTTTTATAATCCATGAATCCTATTTCATTAGATAAACTCATAACTTCATTGATTCTTGGTTACTGTCATCATGCCTATTTGATCATTATGACCTACCCTAAATAATCCTTACATGACCCAAGTCCCGTTGACCACTGCACAGTATGTTCAGGGGGGTCACTGCCATCGTTAAAGCAGTATTATTTCAAAATGATAGTTTTATATCACGCACCTTGTCGTCCCTAAAATAAGGATTGTAATTCAACAACATGAACACCAATAACATTAAAACCAGTGGCGTGCAGTTCATAGAGGCATAAAAGCTCTGCTTACCCAAATGGAAATAGGTCAACGCTAATTGTTCATTAAAACAGCTAGTAAATAGGTATTCTGAGTTCCGACTAACTTATGTCTACTATGACTGCCTCGTTGGTCTAGCGGTTAGCATAGTCGACTGCGGATCACGAGGTCCTGGGTTCGATTCCCGGCCGGGCATAAAAATTTGTTAGGTATTGGGTTTTTCAATTAAGAAATTCTCAGTACTAGCCCGGAGTTGGAAGTTGGCGGTGTTTCAACCCCGTGCCTCGGAGAGCACGTGAAGCAGTCGGTCCCGGTTATTATCACTAGCATGATAATAGTCGTTAAAGCCCGCCAACCCGCATTGGAGCAGCGTGGTGGGTCTAAGCTCTAATTCCCCTCTCTCCAATGAGAGTGGAGGCCTGTGCCCAGCAGTGGGACGTTAATAGGCTGTAGTAGTAGTAGTATGCCTACCCTAGCTTCAAAATCTATGCACGCCACTGATTACAAGTGAAATTGATTTAACGAATAAAAAAATAGACTGCCCTGCCATATTATTTTTGGAGTTTACCTCCATAAGAAGCGATTTGCATATATAGCCTTTGGAATCTTATTCACATTTTTTATTAAATGATATTTTTTTGTGAATCACTAAATATTGCACTATAGTGTTATATATTTTTGGAATCTACTCATCATTTTCTAGATGATGATTATATAGTTAATCTTATTTTCGATTTTTTTTTTTCAATTTTGGTCTTTAATGCAAGACCATGGTCACCCCATAATTTTTTTTTAAAAATTTTACTATTCTATGTCACCCGGAATAAGCTAGGGATTCTAACGATACCTCATGTTAGTGAATGAACTAGAATTTTAATTCGCTATAATCCGCTACAGTAGACAAATCTGTGTGGTACAGTGCCTGTCTTTCACCTGCAACATGCGACACCCACCACCCAGCAATTCGCACAGGCACAACACCACACCACACAAATCCTCCAAATCACTCTCAACGTACGTTTCACTCCGACACCGGAGCATCTTCAGGAGATGTTGACTCGACAATGCACGATTGTGAAGTGACTAACGTATCGCAAGTTCCGGCTTATATACCTTTTTGGCATGGCTCATACTGAAGCCCCGCCCCCTCCCCTTTTACTGTATAAATTGAGTAAAGGTGAATTTGATACGTTTATTTGTTCATTTAGCAACTCAAATCCTTTATTATTGTGTTTAATTATTTCTAATTGCTCCCAAACGCTCATTCGAAACCCTTTATTACATTTATGCTGCAGGTGAAAGACAGGCACTGTACCACACAGATTTGTCTACTGTAGCGGATTATAGCGAATTAAAATTCTAGTTCATTCACTATCATGGACTTCCGCAAAGTAACGCCTGCTTCTATTCGATACCTCATGTATCAAAATCGATTCAGGCGTATAGAAGTTATGGTGGAATATACAAACTCACATACATACATACATGAACCCTGAAAACAATATACTCCTTTTTTAAGGCAGTCGTATAAAAAAATACACAAAAATTGTGATACTAAGTTGAGATGTTGCAAAGTTAGAAAATATTTATTCACCAAAAAAAAAAAGACAGTAGGGATGATGACTGATTTTGAAAATGGTCAGATTATGTCCGGAAGTATCTACCATTTCGCCTGACATATACATATAACCCTGAAAACAATATACTCCTTCTTTCAGGCAGTCGTATAAAAACAATAGGGCTATAAGCGATGGTGGTATGGCCCCAGTTCGGACGCCACAGTTAGCGCCACGCGGTACACTCGAGCACTCATTCACGTATCGGTGTAGTATTGTCAAGCTCGGTTAGCACATAGGTGTTACGTTACGCAACTCCGCCCCGCGCTAATAAACGGACGCCTTCCTGATACACATTAGCAACTTAGCAATCGAGTGATAGCTACTTAGCAGACCGCACAAGCTTTTGTGCTAGCTTTTGGAACGAGGGACGAGTGGCCTATATCTGTCTAGTTCTGTAGTCGATTTATTTATTTATTTTATCCACTACAAGTTGCCCTTGACTGCGATCTCACCTGATGGTAAGTGCAGGCTAACCTGATAGGGGCAGCGGGCTAACCTGATAGGGGCATGGCAGTTTTATTTAACCCAAACCCCTATTCGGTTTCTACACGGCATCGTACCGGAACGCTAAATCGCTTGGCGGCACGTCTTTGCCGGATAGCTGGATGGGTGACCGAATTAATCATCAAAAATTAAGGAGCGGCCTTTTCGTTTCCTCCGTGCCTAGGAGAGCACGGTAAGCCGTCGGTCCCGGTTATTATCACTGACATGATAATAGTCGTTAAAGCCCGCCAACCCGCATTGGAGCAGCGTGGTGGGTCTAAGCTCTAATTCCCCTCTCTCCTATGAGAGTGGAGGCCTGTGCCCAGCAGTGGGACGTTAATAGGCTGTAGTAGTATGCCTACCCTAGCTTCAAAATCGATGCACGCCACTGATTAAAACAATAGGGCTATAAGCGATGGTGGTATGGCCCCAGTTCGGACGCCATTGTTAGCGCCACGCGGTACACTCGAGCACTCATTCACGTATCGGTGTAGTATTGTCAAGCTCGGTTAGTACATAGGTGTTACGTTACGCAACTCCGCCCCGCGCTAATAAACGGACGCCTTCCTGATACACATTTTTTTTTCTTTTCATATTCTAAGTTAGCCACAACTGGGTGTTTATTGAGCGCAGTACAGTGATTGTTACATTTACCTGATACACATTAGCAACTAAACAATCGAGTAATAGCTACTTAGCAGACCGCACAAGCTTTTGTGCTAGCTTTTGGAACGAGGGACGAGTGGCCTAGTTCTGTCTAGTTCTCTGTAGTCGATACATTTATTTATTTTATCCACTACAAGTTGCCCTTGACTGCGATCTCACCTGATGGTAAGTGCAGGTAGCGGGCTAACCTGATAGGGGCATGGCAGTTTTATTTAACCCAAACCCCTATTCGGTTTCTACACGGCATCGTAGCGGAACGCTAAATCGCTTGGCGGCACGTCTTTGCCGGATAACTGGATAACTGGATGGGTGACCGAATTAATAAACAAAAATTAAGGAGCGGCCTTTTCGTTTCTTGCCTCGGAGAGCACGTTAAGCAGTCGGTCCCGGTTATTATCACTAACATCTGATAATAACCGATAAGAGTTAACAGTTGTTGACCTAAAAGTTGAAATAGTACTCTTAGTTGTAAGCCGTATGCGGAAGGACCTGGGAACCCAACGCATTAGTATCCCAAGAAAACCCCTGTCATTATATTATGATTAATGGAAGGGGTCACGACCCTCAGCCATGTGGATTACGACGCAGACAAAGAGTTAAAACAGATTTTGCAGAGCGGATATCTGCCTGGAAAATCCAAATCTCCAGAAACTGAAAGTCTCTAGGAATTTCGACATGAGCTTATTAGGTAAAACTGTCGAAGAGTCGAATTCATTCCTAAAAGTCATAATACAGGCATTCGCGTTGATCTAATAAGAGAAATATCTTATGACCACCCGAGGTTCCAAAAAATTGAGAAACCAAACTGAGATTTGGTCTAATCGTTGTAACATAAGATCGTAACGCGTTCGCATATCGTTCATTCGATTCACTTGAAATATTGTAGTCACACTATAATAGTCTTATTGTAATTTTCGTGAAGGTTTGGCCATCGTAACGTACGTAAATGTACGCAAGCCGCATTGCAAATTGATTCAGCTACTAATAAAAACTACTTAACTAAGTGTCCAAATACAAATAATACTGTAAGATTTCTATAGTATGAATTATTTCAGTGTCTGTGAGTGAACTTTATAAAGCCAATCTGGTACAGATTTCCAGTTTCATTCAAAACTGCTACCAAATGTTCCAGAGTTAAACGGGTGCACAAGGTTAAAACAATTGAAGCGACCAAACCACGGTCACAACACAAGTACCTAATACCAAGACTTCGCAACATTCAACGTGAGATATTGCACGGTACACCGTTCAAGGGCAACTAAACTTTTTAGATTGGCGGAAAACTCTCGTAGTAAAACACCTTCAATACAAAGCGACCTACATTAAACGCGTAGTAGGTTAATAGAGTACGTTGTCAGTTTGTAGTGTAGGAAAACTAACATGTATATGTGATATAAACATGTGAGAAACAAGTATCTTATTCTCTTTGACCTATCGAATCGGAAAACTACAAAACTGCCGAAATTTTAAAAGGAAAAAGAGACATTTGTTTTAAATTCAGAAGGAATTTTAGGAAATTCAACAGGCATTAGGCATTTTGAATTTTCAAAATATGTGAAAGAAAGTAAAATGACGCGAAAGAAAGTCGAATTATAAAATTATAAATACTAATCTTATGTGAGTAGTTTTTCTGTGGGTGGATGGACAATTTATCAGATAACAAACAGGAAAACCTTGGTGCCCGGTACAGGGGAGCTTGGTTTAAGGCAACATAATCGCCTTGGTATAGACCTCTTCGAGCCATTCCTCGTACAAGGACTATCTAGTCATATTGTGTAAGGTTACCCATACGAAACCACAACGCATTCGACATGTCTGTTGACATGTCTTGAGTCCCAAGTGGATTTGGCTCGTTTCAGTTACAAGTACGACACAAAACCAAACAAAGAAACGATCAAAATTACATCCAAAGAGATCGTCACAATGGGCAACAGCCAAAACAAGAGCCGTTTATGTAGATTTATGTCACGTCCTATTTTCGGAATCGGTCGCACTCGCGTGAACTTGCCCGCCGCCGGTAATCGGCACTATTTAAATAAACACGCGAGGAGGAAAACTGTTACGAAGAATTCTATTCAACAACTATCCAGACCCAATTACTCACCATCAGTTTTATGAGAAACGTTTTGCTTGTGGCAAAATTTACACTATACCTCTCGATAGCTCTCCATTTCTTACCCCTACGCATAGTAGGAACTTTGATAATGACATAGAGTTTGACTCTCTTTGAAGTACTTGGGTACTTACACCAATAGTCTTAACTAAGTCCCTTGGCTATGACATCCCTCGAGCGCGCTTCTTTATGTAATGACTATTTTGATTGCGAAATCTATTTATTTATTCAAATGTATTTGTGTGTGTGATTTGATTTATTGACCTAGATAATTAAATTGTAATTGAAGGTGTAGGTATTTTGTGCACAGCTTGTATAATCAGGAATGAATATCACATTTTTTATTTTATCACATTTACGTAAATTAGTTTGTCGATGCCTTAGTAATAAAGAGTTCACTTAATGTGAATTTGTTCATCATCACCTAAGTCAGAGAATATAAGGATTAAAGTTCAAATACATGTATTAATTAAATGGATAGCGATGTAGAGAGTACAGGGCTATAAGTGCCTACGCTACATACCCGTAAGTGAATGCTGTGAAAGCGGTGTAAAAATAAACGCATCGACAAAAGGCGGACGGAATGTGGTTAAATATGGAGCAAGCGCGGTTCAACGCTCAATCCACCACGAGCAATAGATTATGCGGGCTTACTTTACTTTCGATATAAACTTTTATTACGACTACACAAGAATGTTTGAGTATCAAACTCTCTGGGGCTTAGAAGCTTTTTGGGAATAATATACAATCAGTTCTGGTGAGTAATAACCGTGACATACTTTGTCTAGATTCTTAACGCTCGGTTATTTGACAGGGTATTAATTTGGTCAATATTTCAACAATGCTAACTAATACAAGCGTGGACGATGGGCATACCCCAATACGGAAGAACGAAGAAGATTGGTGCAATAGTGCCATATTAGATATTTTGCGTTTTGAACATTGAATTATAATCCTTTTTTTAGGGACGTCAAGGTTCGGTACATAAAACTGTCATTTTGGAGTACTCAATACTAATTTAAGCAATGGTAGTAAGCACCCTGAACCCATTATGAAAAAACCTTGAAAAAAATCCCACTGCTTTTGGTCTTAATAGGTTTAGTCTGTCTTGATTAGCTAGTACGTTGTTTGTTAAGAGTGTGGGGAACTTTTGGCACATTATTTGTCTACTCAATTACGAGTCCACTTAGCAGGTTGCCCGCTCAAACGGACGCGGGGCATGGACGTTCGCATCCGTCGACGTATCGTGTCTTCCAGCAATTAGTCGATCTAGAAGAGTTGCTCAACAAATTGTCGGAGTTTATCAAGTTTCTAGCGATTACGATTACCTACTGGTTGATTCTCTACGGCTGTTACTAAACTTGCCAAACTGTACAATTGGTAGTTGAGGATAATATGTGATTTCAATTCAATAATGCGACACTTGTAAAGCTCTTTAATTCGGAGAAAATTTGAGTCTAAACCTTTAGCTTATGAAGGTCCCCAGGGCTCTAAGTTCTGACTACTGAGCTCAATTTTTTTTAATTGCGCTGTAATAATATAATAGCGGCATTCCAAATCACGATTTTATTACTGCCGCGATGCCAGCGACTTCGTGCGCAGCCTTTTATTAATAATTAATCTCTGATTTCTTAAGTTTCCGGAATCCGGAATAGATAGAGTTCTTTCCCGTTGATGAACCTATCTCTGTACCAAATTCCTCAAAAATCAGTTGAAAATATGTCCTCGAAAGCAGACAGACAGGCAGGCTTTCGCATTCATAATATTAGTATGGATTTCAATCCATTACAGTGTATTAGGATAGTGAACTATGGATGTTGTAATGCCAATCTAGTCAAATTTATTACCAGCAGATATGCTACAAAATTCCGTAACTGGAACTAGTTTTAGCCAATAGATCTATCAACCAAATAATAGCACGAAGTAAACTGTTACACATAAATACAACATCACACCCAACGTCTGCAAATAAACACAAGATTAATATGACTCGGATGTGTTAACACTCATTCTGTGGGTTCGCGATACGAAAACGATTGTTTCGCGTGTACTCACATTCCGAACACATTTATTGCAACATGCAACAAGCATTTGCCCGCGGCTTCGCTCACGTCAGGTGCGATATTTCATACAAATTTCAAAGCCCCATTTCACCCCATTGGGGTTGAATGTTCAAAAATCCTTAGCGGATGCCTACGTCATAATAGCTATGTGTATGCAAAATTTCAGCCCGATCCGTCCAGTGGTTTGAGCTGTGTTGTTCATATATCAATGAGTCAGTCACCTTTTCCTTTTATATATTTAGTCATTTATTTATTTTGATAGCTTTCATGTTCATGCCTTACTTGCTAATACATAATATTAATCATTGAGTACATGGACATGAGGCCCTGTCAGGGCGTTGCTAACATAATTATACTTATTATATATATACCATAATTGTGGCGTCCTGTCCTTACATAATTCAAATAATCTAGTATAATTAATAGTGTCAACATTACAATATTAATTTAACTTAACATAGCTCAATATTAATTTAATTTAGACTAGCTGATGCCCGCGACTTCGTCCACATGCAATAAGTTTTTAATTCCCCCGGGAACTCCCTAATTTTCTGGGATGAAGCCTATGTCACTCCCCAGGTCCTCACCTACCTATACCCATGCAAAAAATTCGGCTGCTCCGTTGCGGCTGATTGAAAGACAAACAAACACACTTTCGCATTTTTAATATTAGAATGATGCAACAAAACAAAGTATTCGCAGACGCTAACTGTATCAAGACTAACCACCTGTTGCACTTGGGTGAAGTCGAACTATACTTCGACAGGGCGCTCAAAGTTTTCTTGACACCTAGCCAACACTTTTACTTGGGACTCGGTTACATATTGAGTCCGGAATTTTATGAACACTCATTGTTATTGGAGAGCCTTATTTTATCTTGATAAGCTGTATCATTTACGGAATAGGACTATGGTCCAGTTTCATGTCAGGTGGTTAAAGTGACTTTATGATTAGCAAAGTTAATGTATAACACATTCACCGCTAAAACGAACTAAAAAGCAAATTGTCACAACATACAGTTATTTATTTAAGTAAACTTTAATAAGTGCTTTTGAATCTTGAAGTGAATCTAACGAGAAGAGTCGGGCAAGAAACTCGGCGGTTGCTCTTTATAAAAAGAATAATAAATTTGATCAGGTATCTCAGAATCATAATTATTAAAAGTAAAGTTCAAGATTTTAGGAAATAATATGATTTTCATGGTTGACCTTTTAAAAGTTCGGTAATACAAACTAGAGTATGTACCGACACTCTACAGTAGGTATGTACAAAGCATCATTATAAAGTAAATTGTGACTTGTGTCATAGAAACTATTACAATACGACCATCTTTCGCAGGTGGGGAAAGTATTTGAGACGTCGGCCGCCTTCGTAACATGGGCAGGCAACCGTTAAGGTGGATCGGCGACCTGGTTAAAGAGACGGGCATAAATACCATGATACCGCGTAAAATTGATTACATAGTTACTATGGAAGAGATATAATAAATAGCCGTTGGGTGGGCGGTTACTTGGTGAAAATTGATTTGACTGAGAGTACCACCATAGTGTTTACGGTACTCCAAACAAATTCGGACGTCAAGGAATAATCAAGTCGAGCCTCCCAAACTCAGTCTCTGAGTTTGGGAGGACTGCAAATTCAAAGAAATTATAAAGATTCATGTTAAAATTCAAACATCCCTAAAACAATGCATATTTGTCGTCATACGTCAAAACTATCTTGAATTTTGACATCAAGACAACGAAGAGGTTCAGGTGTAGCGTGGTTGCCGTGAAAGGGCAAATTTTTAATGCCTTTTGAGAGTGAAATCCGATTTGATACTTTGATAATAGTCGTCTCAACTAATAGACGTCCATTGCTGGACAAAGGTCTCCTGCTGCATGGATCTCCATATTACACGGTTTTATGCCGCTTGCTTCTAGCGGCTGCAGGCTACTCGCTTGAGATCTATCATATACCTAAAGGGAAGTCGTCTAAAGCTGCAAGGCCGCCATTCAAGCACCTTGGGACCCCAACACCTATTGATACTTTATAAAAGAAATATTTTTAGGAATAGCTCTGGAGTCTGGATCCTAAACAAGGACATCCCGTTACCCGTATCAATAGAGCACCAGTGCCTTGCCAACCATCTGAACTATCATAGTCTACCATTACTTAAAATAATAATGGTTCTTCTCGAAAAAGTGTTTAGTTTTCAGTCTTCTGTAGTTTTGTTTATCAAAATCGTCAACATTTCATCGGTTGGGAAGCTAGCAATAATTTTAACGTAATAAAGTCTTAAGAGGCTGAGAGCTAATAGCGTAAATAACATTTGTATACAGCCGCATTAGCACCAATGTCGCTTTTAAGCTTCGGGTCTCATAATAATGTACGACATCGTAATTTATTAGATTAATATTTAATCTCAAGTTCGCTCGGTCTCCGTTGCTTGAGATTTTGACGGCTCATTACTCTTTAGGGCCAACGCATACTGATACAGAACGCTTGAGCTATGTTCAAGCAAATGTTCATTTCATTGCCTGTCATAATGAAAGTAAAAATCCGCCGCGCAAACTCGGCGGTCGCAGCGGACGGGCGAGAATTTCCGGACTGCACAATCCATAAGCTAATAGAAATGCTATTTTGAACTCTATTCTATGGTAAGAGTCGAAACACGCGTATCCCAGTAGCCTTTTCGCTACTTCCGGCGGTATAGACATGGAGGAGATTGTCTCTTGCTTTAAATTATTTACTGCCACACAAAACATTAAATACAAAGAAGAATTAATACAAACAAATAAGAAACAAAGGGCGCCAAAACGCGTGGTTCATCATCAATTTATCAATGAGAATTATTGCTCGAGTATTTGCTGCTGTATACGCTGACCCTTACTCGTAGCGGAAAGGATGACGTCGCACGATGCTAATCTTTCGCGTAATTGTTACCGTTGATACATCTCCCCCGGGCTTGTTCAACGAGCTGTTAAGTTTAGCCATTAAGCTGCCAGCGCGTCGAGACACTGTGTGCTAAGCTCTAAGGATACGTTCAGACTTCAAGTGAAGGTTTACGAGTAAACGAAGCAGTTAAGTTGAGGTAGCTTTTTATGTCCATTAGTGTGGTGGACCTTCTTATCATAAAAGATCTTAGCTTTATCACATCGCCACGATTCCATGTATTGTGCGTTTAAATTTACAGCCGAATCAGAGCGAGTGGTCACGGACGTTGTAGCCATAGCATGAATAAGTTCTATGAGCCACTGTTGGAGCTGACAAGATACGGCGGTAGGCCAGCTGAGCTTTTTAAATGTTCCAATAAGATGTGCCCTAACTAAAATTAGGCCCGGCTTCCGTCAGAGCGGATACAAAAAGAGAAGATTTTATGTAAATAACCAATCAGAATGTTGCCATATTTCAGATTTTATGTAGTGTCTCTCTGGTGAGAATTTTTCAAGCCAAAGATTTAAGTTGAGGGGGATATTTTTCTCTAGCTACACCATAACCTAAGCCTATCGTGGATGGTTGGAAGCGAAATTATTCCTCGTGGATACTTTGTATCTCAACTCCCTCAAAACTCAATAGAAATAATATGGTATACGTCCACGGTATAATCTCTTTGAAAAAGCTATAGGTATTCGAAAACATGACATCACCTGAACGCAGCTTTATAATGAAAACAAATAGATCGCTATATTCTAGCGTCTCACCGTGAAACTCGAGTGACGACACCGTTTATTGAGAAGATTAATTATCCTACTAATTACGAGAGTAATGTCGACAGCACCAAGTTTGGCTGACCTCATACCTCGTCTCACTCCTAATAGTCTCTACTCTTTGAGAGCAATAATTACTCAATCGTAATCAATTATAAGATCATTATTCATTATTATATTTATACAGTCATAAGTATACTTAATACTGTAAGCGTATTTCATATATATATAGCTTTGTTATTGCTTCTATTTTATTTTTTATTAATCTTTAATTTTTTGGAGGCTTTTGTCCTTTTGGACATGTCGCTTCTACTTTGAGGTACCCTCTGACTTATAAGGGACCACTTCATATTCAAAGAATACTTAGTTGAGATAAGTTAGAATTCGCTTAGCATATAAGAGCAGCAAATAAGAACACTGATTTGGAAGCTCAGTAAAAGATTAATCTCTATCATAAGACAGTTATTGCTTATTTACTCGAATATGGATGTACATGAAAAGATACAGTAATTATTTAACATTACGGTGACAGCACCGTAAGATTGTAAAAACCGTTAGATTATAATCTAACTCGCGAAATTGTAAACTGTCGACAGATTATGAACCGTTCAATGTTCTGAGTATCAATTTTTGAAATATTAGGGCCGGGCACTTTAGTTTTATCGCGTTAATATACCTAACAATTTAATAATATACCGAAAAATAATGCGTTAAATTGTAATCTTTCGACAGTTTGCAATTTCGCGAGTTAGATTATAATCTAACGGTTTTTACAATCTTACTTACTCCGCCGGTTCGGCGTGCAAGTAATGAGTTAATGACACTGATTCAAAATGTTTTAAAATTACATTTTGATTTGTTTATCAACTCGTGTAAGGTGTACACGCATCCTAACATAGCTCAAATCGACTATAAAATTGTAAAGATACAAAAGACTAGTAAAAAACTAGGTGTACACGCATCCTAACATAGTTCAAATCGACTATAAAATTGTAAAGATATGAAAGACTAGTAAAAAACTAGGTGTACACGCATCCTAACATAGCTCAAATCGACTATAAAATTGTAAAGATACAAAAGCCTAGTAAAAAACTAGGTGTACACGCATCCTAACAGCTCAAATCGACTATAAAATTGTAAAGATACAAAAGACTAGTAAAAAACTAGGTGTACACGCATCCTAACATAGCTCAAATCGACTATAAAATTGTAAAGTTATAAAAGACTAGTAAAAAACTGGGTGTACACGCATCCAAACATAGCTCAAATCGACTGCAAAATTGTAAAGATATAAAAGACTAGTAAAAAGCTAGATGTAAACGCATCCTAACATAGCTCAAATCGACTATAAAACTGTAAAGATATAAAAGACTAGTAAAAAACTAGGTGCACACGCATCCTAACATAGCTCAAATCGACTATAAAATAGGCATTCGCTTCTTGGTGTTTAATCCAATATGGCGGATTGCTGTATTTTATGGTTTTATTTTATCACGATAAATAGCAATCTCACTCGAAATAGAAAAATAAATACGTTTTTTATAATCCATGAATCCTATATCATTAGATAAATTTATAATTTCATTGATTCTTGGTTACTGTCATCATGCCTATTGTAAGGATCTAAAAGACTAGTAAAAGAACTGAAGTGCAACTCACGGCTCGCGATGAGTTCGGGCGCGACCAGACCGTTGAGGTCGGGCTCCTCGCCGTACCAGAAGATCCACAGCTCCTTGGAGGCGCGCAGGGAGAGCGGCGGCGGCGCACTCATGCCGATGTCGAGGTCCAGGGGCGCGGGCGCCGGCACCCGCCGCCACACGCACAGGATGTCCCCGGCCAGGCAGCGCGCATAGCTGGAGATGACGGGGTCCGCGAGGGGGGCGGCCCCCTCCTCGCCCTCGCCGCCGCCGCCGCCGCCCGACTCCCCCCACACTAGTTTACGCCATTTTATGCCATACAGCTCCGTCTGGAAAAAAGGGGTCACGGTTAATAAGTCTATTGAGGTTCTCTTGCACTTGAATCAGTGTAGTGTAATAAAATTTAGGGAGAAAGGGTCCCCAAATTGGTCCTTATTGGGCATACACCTTTCACAGGGACCCTCTTTTTTTAGTATATAGGCTAGCGCTTGGCTGCAATCAGACTTGCTTAAAGTGGTGATGCAGCCTAAGGTGGAGCGCGCTTGCCTAGAAGATGCCTATTCACTCTTGATTTGAAGGTATCTATCTATATTAAAAGAGGAGGGGAAAACGGAAGCCGGAAGGGCATTCCATATTGACACTTGGATCTTGGACCATACAACCACTGAGACTGTTATACAGATCAACTGTGTAACAGTCTCACTGGTTGTGATTGGCTGAATTTATAGTATTTTTGCTGCGTCAATGGATTTTGGCCAAGAGCGGAAGAGCGTTAACCAATCAGAAGTGATTACGATCCTTACACCGTAGCTGTCATTTTTAGCCAATCGCCCCTAGTGCTGAAATGCCGACATCGCACCGGCAAGCGTAACTTTGGCAGAAGCCAATGGATACGTGCGTTAGGCCCGGTATCCACCAGAGCGGAGATGGGTTCAACGGGCCAATCAGAGGCCCAATTGTCTATACCAAACGTATTCATTTGACAGTTCATAACGTATAACTCGAACTTTTTAAGGAGTACATGCGTTTTGACGTGCAAGCATCTATGACCTCCTTAAACAGGTCGAATTTGTTTGACAGACGATTACTATTACGATTTCCTTACATAATCGGGGGGCAGATTATCGATAAATGACGTGATTATTGTTTACGTCACCTGTCAATGATCAGATTGATCAGCTAAACACATCTCTGCCGGCGCCAAACTAAAAATTATATACGGCGGGAATACCCTAAAAAAGACCTCAGCAATGGACTTCGCGGTTAATGACTACTGATCTGTCTGTCTCTAGTAATAGAAGTTAGTTATAAGAAACGAGCCAATTTGTAAGTCATTTATCTAAGCCCAAGGTATATAATTAAAAACTCATTGATCCGATCGAAGGCTTAAAAAGATATTATAAGAGTATAACCTACTATCTGCCTGCTTAACCCTCTCACCGAATCGGTTATACTATTTTATATTAATAAGGCAAATTAAACGAAACTTTGGTGTATAATATAATATTAGTCAACTTAGTGAGGAAAGTCTGCTTCCTCGTTGCCGCAGTAGATTTAGTTGATTACCTTGCAACTTACGTAAAGCGCGCATACGTAATGTATTAAAATAATTAATAATTACTCAAAAATAAAGAAACAAGAGACGTCCGTGCGTCAATATTTCAAAAAAATTGTGTAGGTAGTAAGGTACCTACATAAAATAAGGTTTTTATAAACAAAACAGATTGGCCTGAAGCTAGTTGCTCTTGACTACTGCACCCCATTTGCCTTTTATTGACGGTCAAAGTTAAACGATAACCGGTATTGGATACAAGCAGGCGTTACTTTAACGGAAGTGGCCACTAGGCAAGCGCGTCCAACCTAGACCTCAGCATTGCTTTGCACTAAGCATGTTTGTCGTTACGCGCAATCCTACGTCGCAATAAAAAAACCGGTCAAGTGCGAGTCGGACTCGCGCACCGAGAGTTCCGTACAAACCTGTAGTAAGTTTAAAATTATTAAAAATATTTTTATTATATGATGTAACTAAAAATTTATGCTTTTCGCAATTTTTCCTTTATATGTTCAAAGGACTTGACTGGTGGAACTATGGCAGCCTGCCTAGGTGTCAAAAATCAATGTTCAGCAATGATTTCTTTATTATTGTAATTGTAATATTTCACTGTTTTCAGATAAAAAAGTTTCAGGAGTCTGAAGGCTCGGAAAACTGCGAAAATGAACAAAAAAAGTTTCACCAAAAGATTGCTTTCCCACACTAGATGGCGCTAATTATTGTGTTGAGCGAGTCCAAAAAAATATTTTCAAGTATTATTTCTTTATTATTGTAATTGTTATATTTATAGTTTTCAGATAAAAAAGTTTCAGGAGTCTGAAGGCTCTGAAAACTGAGAAAAAAAATTAAAAAAGTTTCACCAAAAACTGCTTTCCCACACTAGATGGCGCTATGTATTGTGGTGAGTCTAGAAAATATTTTTTGTTAACAAGTTCAACTATTCGACCACAAATGGCAGCATATGCAATGTGAAAGGGCGTTCCAGTTTAACTATTCGACCACAGATGGCGGCATATGCAATGTGAAAGGGCGTTCCTTTTAACGCAGTATTTCAAAATGCTTTGTTCGATCAATTAGTTTGAGACTTATTATAAAATAATTATAAACAAAACATACATTTCCTTTTCATTACTATTTAATTGATCAAAAATAAATCATTCATAATATAATGACTAAGGTACTTAAATGGTATTCATGTAGGGTTACAAGATTATTATTAGGCATGGATATAATGGAACGTCAAAATGGAGTAGAGCTTAAAGAGGAAAGCGGATGCTCAAGATTTAAACAATAAACGTACTGTTTTTTTTTGTCATTTGAACCCTGACCTTATTTGGAATAATAAATCCATAATAATTTCGTTTTGAATTTTTAAACCTTACTGTGAAAACGGAAATCCTGTACATTGTCCCGAATCGGAGGGCAATTACTGGTCATGTCCTTTCAAATTTCAAAATTCTGAGTTCAGGGGAAGTACCCCTAGGGGAGGTTTAGATTCCCTCGCGAGTGTCGAAAATTTGCAGCATAAACGGCTGTGTCTTTTGATTGCGTTGGCTTACAAGTTTGATTTTTTCACAGCTCCAAGGGACAGTAGACTTGAGCATTTGATATGAATTTCAGCTTGATACCTCCATGCTTTCCTCAGAATAAGGGTCTTGACAGACAGACGGACGGACAAAAAAATGATCCTATAAGGGTTCCGTTTTTTCCTTTTGAGGTACGGAACCCTAAAAAGTGAATATCGCAAGCTACACGCTGTACCACATAGATTTGTCTGCTGTGTCGAATTATAGCGGATTAACCTTCTTGTTCCTTGATCGATAACCGGTAAATTAAACTGGTCCATTACAATTTGGATTTTGATTTAAAACTCTACACTCTAATGCCATCGTTCACAGTTGTGCAGTGTTTTATTCGGTGTTGTATAAGATTTGATGTGAGCATTTAGCAACACATGCTGGAGGCGACCTTGCGCATGCAAATATGTAGCGTCGGGTCAAACACCCTACGCCGCGCTGTTAGGAGACGGTTCCAATAAAAGGACTACACAGAACACCATACTTGGAACAAATCTACCTACACTCGATCGTGCTAATAGGGATGATGCCTATATCAAAAATAAATTATTTCTAATTGATTATTAAAGAGAGGGTCTTCAAAAAGACCTGAATTTCACATCCTCGGTTAGTTTTAAGTTTGATAACTATTTTATAATGTAGATTAAAGGAAAAAAGTGCGTTGAAATTTGATGACGTCGCAATTGCAAATTTCATACAACTTCCATACTAGAAGAGCGTTTTTAAGTTTGATAAAGAGTTGCTGATATGATTGAGTTGTCATCATCTCTATTACGATTACCCAAGCTTAGTTGAAACTTATGGCCTTACTGACTATATTGTTATCGAAATATGTACCACCTATTTATTCTGACAGATAAACCGATGTACAGCAGAAATCCGAATATTATAAACTATCTGATGCCCGCGACTTCGTCGGTGTGGAGTAAGCCTTTTTTTTTAAATCCCACGGGAACGCTTTAATTTTCCGGGATAAATAGCCTATGTTACTCTCCAAGTCCTCGACTATATCCATGCAAAAAATCATGGCGATCGGTTCCTCTGTTGCGGCGTAATTGAAGGACAGACCAACACAATTTCGCATTCATAATTTTAGTAGAGGGTCAACGTGTTATCTTATCTATATTTTTATCTGGTAAAAACTCTTTGATTTTTTAGTTGATGATCTACTGCCGTTCTAACTATTTCTTACTCTTTCATGTCATACAAAACGCCAGTTAAGAAAACCAAAATTATAGCCGGAAAGCTCCACATTCCACAGCTAATACGGATCGGCCCCGACAGGGTTGACGTGTTATCTTATCTTTATTCTTATCTGGTAAAACGGTCTCAGATTTTTAGCAGATAACCTACCGGCGTTGAAACTATTTAAATAGTTTCTTATTCTTTCATATCATACAAAACGCCAATAAGAAACCCAAAATTATATTCGGAAAAATCCACATTCCATAGCTCATACGGATCGGCCCCGACAGGGTAGGCGTCTTATCTTATCTTTATTCTTATCTGGTAAAACGATCTTAAATTTTTAGCAGATGACCTACTGCCGTTGGAACTATTTAAATAGTTTCTAATTCTTTCATATCATACAAAACGCCAATAAGAAACCCAAAATTATATTCGGAAAGCTGCACATTCCACAGCTCATACGGATTGGCCCCGACAGGGTTGACGTCTTATCTATCTTTATTCTTATCTGGTAAAACGGTCTCAGATTTTTAGCAGATGACCTACCGCCGTTGGAACTATTTAAATAGTTTCTTATTCTTTCATATCATACAAAACGCCAATAAGAAACCAAAATTATATTCGGAGAGATCCACATTCCACAGCTAATATGGATCGGCCCCAACAGGGTTGACGTGTTATCTTATCTTTATTCTTATCTGGTGAAACGATCTCAGATTTTTAACAGATGCCCTACCGCCGTTGGAACTATTTTAATCTTACTAATATTATAAATGCGAAAGTTTGGATGGATGTATGGATGTTTGTTACTCAATCACGCCCCAACGGCTGAACGGATCTGGCTGAAATTTGGCACAGAGATAGAGTCTGGAATAGCACATAGGCTACTTTTTATCCCGGAAAATTAAGGAGTTCCCGCGGGAACCAAAAAACCTCGATCCACGCAGACGACCTACTGCCGTTGGAACTATTTAAATAGTTTCTTATTCTTTCATATCATACAAAACGCCAATAAGAAACCCAAAATTATATTCGGAGAACTCCACACTCCACAGCTCATACGGATCGGGTGGTTGCGGAACATCTTGTTGCTAAGCGGTGTACGATTAGCCCGAGAGAGGGTCAACGTCTTCGCCCCGCCGCCATCTGCAGCGGAAGGGGTCCACAGTTTCCACGCACCTGGCAGACGGGCGGCGAACGCGATCGTGGGGTCGCATCGACCTAACGCGATAAGGGTTGGTAAATGGTATTCCATGTTAGTTTAAGAACATAAAGAACTTTTCTTGTCTGTTTCATGTAGGTTAGGTTAGGGTTCGACATAAATAATCAGGTTCTATCGGGTTAATACACTTAACAGATTATAATCTACCGGAAAATAATGCGTTGAATTGTAATCTTTAGCAATTTCGCGAGTTAGATTATAATCAAACGGTTTTTACAATCTAACGATGACATATAGAAATAACCAAATAAGAGACTGACTACACACCTTAATTCTTGACTAAGCAGCAATGGTAAAAAAATTATGGCGACTGGCTTCCAACGAGGGGCCAGATCCTTGTTATTTTAACAAGGGCAATTCAATTCTTAAATATTTATTATCTCTCTTCCATAGCGTTATATGCATCATTACGGAAGTTCGTAACCCTCTTTACAAAATTATCATTTTATTTTATCACTTTACGAGTAACTTCGAACGGTAGAGAATGTAATACCAATAAAGTATTCAAACCATAAGCATAACGGGCAGTAAAGTTAATGGAAAAGAATGCGCGGGCGCAAGCCGAACGATGTTTAGGTGGTCGTCTCAGGCCGCACGGCCGCTTTCTAACGCCCGGTGCGTTCGCGCGGGACAAACTCACTTTCTATCGTTAGTTAGTCTTAGTAGTTAATGACGCTACCACGAGGCTTAATACAGTGTAAACTCTTTATAACGTTATCCTTTATAACAATAAACTCCCTGTAACATTGAAGTGAGCCCAACTTGATTGGTTTGCGTTAAAACCCACATATTGAAACACTCTTTATAGCGACACGCCATTCTCTATTACGAAGAAATGTGTTCATATTTGTAGACAGTAAATGTTTATTATCGGTATTATTGTTTATGTTATGTTATCAGGTAACAAAAGACTTTGAAGCTCCGAAACATCCGAGGTCGGTCTAGCTTTTGTTATCCTTAATTACCTTGAACACGTGCTGAAAGGATGTGATGGTCTCGGAAGTGATGGTCTTCGAGAAAACAATGCGTCATACTGCGAGAGTTTGGTTGTTTTTTTGTTCACTCCATATAACGATAACTCTCTATAACGACAAAAATGCTCAGTCCCTTGAGTTTCGTTATAAAGAGTTTACACTGTAGTTAATACTCGTGTGATCCAGAAAATACTGACTGTGAATGAACTCGAAGTTTAATTCGCTATAATCCGCTACAGTAGACAAATCTGTGTGGTTACAGTGCGTGTCTTTCACCTGCAGCATGCGACACCCCCCACCAAGCAATTCGCACAGGCACAACACCACCACCACCACCACCACTACAGCCCATTAACGTCCCACTGCTGGGCACAGGCCTCCACACTCATAGGAGAGAGGGACTTAGAGCTTAGACCCACCACGCTGCTCCAATGCGGGTTGGCGGGCTTTAACGACTATTATCATGATAGTGATAATAACCGGGACCGACGGCTTAACGTGCTCTCCGAGGCACGGGGGTGAAACACCGCCAACTTCCTAACTCCGGGCTAGTACTGGGAATTTCTAATCAGAAAAACCCGATACTTAATTATGACCCGACCCGGGACTCGAACCCGGGACCTCGTCGGCCGCAGTCAAACATGCTAACCACTAGACCAACGAGGCAGTTAGGCACAACACCACACCACACAAATCCTCCAAATCACTCTCAACGAACGTTTCACTCCGACACCGGAGCATCTTCAGGAGATGTTGACTCGACAATGCACGATTGTGCTTCACATTTGTGTAGCGGATTATAGCGAATTAAACTTCGAGTTCATTCACTATCATGGACTTCCGCAAAGTAACGCCTGCTTCTATTCAAATACTGACTGTATTTAATCAATCTAAAAAAAATCTTTTTTTTTTATCCACTACCAGTTAGCCCTTGACTGCGATCTCACCTGATGGTAAGTGATGATGCAACCTACAGTTAATATGAGCCAAAGTATAATTCTCGTTTTCTTTTCGACCTACGATTGTTGTCGTCACAATTATGAGTAAGAAAATCTGAGTACTGAGAGATTAAGTGCCAATCCCCGCATCCGGAATCGTCAAAAGGAGTATATGCACTTTATTTTCTGGTGACTGATCTGAACTTGAAAAATACGGTTTCACATAAGTGCAGCATGGTAGCTGTACTCTGAAGCCTCGGTGTTAGGTCCACCTGATATTATATTAATTAGAATAGATCGAAATGAGGGAAAAACAGATCAGGATGTTTACTATT
Organism: Erebia palarica; assembly: GCA_964035005.1. NCBI lineage: Eukaryota > Metazoa > Arthropoda > Insecta > Lepidoptera > Nymphalidae > Erebia > Erebia palarica. The sequence continues at coordinate 58,496,059 of OZ035983.1, forward strand.
CTACAGTCTGGATTAATTTGCTAACTTGCTAAAGTTTATTAGTTTGCGTACTGTAAACAGTAAACACGCACGTGCACATTACGATTTCTAGCCTTCCATCAGATGAAGTGGAAACTCCTCGCAACTATTCCCGACTTCTACAAGTGTAGTTATACTATACACTAAATGGTTATTTTGTGAAACAGCCATTGCAGCTAGCTGAATTTAATTGTAGAAATACTGTTATACTGGATGGTTATACCTATCGTACAAATTCTGGAAATACGGCGAACGCCAAGTTTTAGTAAATTGACTTACAGGTTACCATGTCAGATATCTTTACGAGTCACCTTAGCTTAACCACGGTCACCTGGCGTATCCAACTATTCACCATACTAATACCTATTATAAATACGTATGTTTGTCTGTCCGGCTGTCTTTTCACGGCTATCACTTTACCAGTTATTGACTTTTACATAGAGACCAAAGGCTACTTTTTACCGGATAATAGGTGAATTATTAACTTAAATGAGATATTATCAGTTACTAGCGCTGTCCTAAAAGTTATAGTTAATAGTTAACCTATGTCCTAAAAGTTTTAATTTTACATTTACTTAATATTATTATCAGAGTACGATTTCTGTAAATAGGACAAGTGGTAGAATTTTAGTATTTGACTCTTTGAATGTCAGACTCTTTAACGAGTCACCTTGACCACCGACAAGTCTGGCTCATTATAGGGCAATAAAGGAAATCTTAAGGAACTGTGAAACATTCCATTTCGATCAATGAAATAGAATCATTCACTTGTCCTACAAATCTTGTAAAGAATTATGTAAAGACTAAATAAAGTGTACACAATCAAATTAACAGTTGACTGTAAACAATGTAGGTCCGTAAAGCGAGCATAACCGAGAACGGAAAAAACTGCACGTCCAAAAAAGTCGAACACCGCTAGTCGAGAGCGAGACGGGTGTAGCGCGCGGGAGAGGGACGGGCGAGTCGCGAAAGTGAGAGGAAGCTAGGCGGTGCGGCAACCGCGCGATTACGTTACCCGGGTAAACAAGCGGCCAAACAATCGAGGATGACGGCGGCGCGGGGTGCGCGTGCGCATTGCGCCGCGGCCGTGCACTTCGCTACTGCATTTCTGACCTGTGACGTCACTGAAAACTGTTTTTTTTTTAAATGTTACTGTGGATTTTTTATTTCAATTTTGTAAGGAGTACACAGGCGAACAATATTCGTCGGTCATGAATGGGGTATGATTTGGATCTTGAGTTTTGACAGATGTCAAAAATATTTTTTCAGAATATTGATCATTATTGCGAATAGAACTGAACAAATAAAAAAAATGCTGGGGTTTAAATTAAACTACAAGACTCCACAGGTAGGATTCTAGAGAATAAATTGTAGCTTAATCTCCACTTAAAATGAATTTGTTTCGAGCAACGAAGCGTAGGAATTAGATTTTTTTTTAAAAGCACGATTATCAACTATATTATTGAGTTTTTAACGTGATAATTGTATACCGATTGATATCAAGAATTAAATCACGCTCAGAATAATTTCCCCATTTCCCTGTCTGTCATCACCCGGTGCGTGACACGAACTCTACATGTCGGCCACTTCCGCGAACGCCTTCGATACGGATTGCGCGTATCATATCACATTAACTTAGCTGACCACGTCTGGCTACTTTTTTTTAATTGTGAGAAAGGCTAACGCTTGACGACAATCATGCTTATCATGTTGGAACGCGCTTGCCTAGAAGATGCCTATTCACTTGTGAGAATGCCCAGAAAGTTATTACCTACAACGAATTGTAATCACGCGAAATACGTATATTATTGTACACAAGTGTATTGGTTGTGTAACCCACGACACTTCATGCAAGCGGACTGATGTGAGAAAGGCTTAACGCTTGACGACAATCATGCTTATCATGTTGGAACGCGCTTGCCTAGAATATGCCTATTCACTTGTGAGAATGCCCAGAAAGCTATTACCTACAACGAATTGTAATCACGCGAAATACGTATATTATTGTACACAAGTGTATTGGGTGTGTAACCCACGACACTTCATGCAAGTGGACTGATGTGAGAAAGGCTTAACGCTTGACGACAATCATGCTTATCATGTTGGAACGCGCTTGCCTAGAATATGCCTATTCACTTGTGAGAATGCCCAGAAAGCTATTACCTACAACGAATTGTAATCACGCGAAATACGTATATTATTGTACACAAGTGTATTGGGTGTGTAACCCACGACACTTCATACAAGCGAACTGATGTGAGAAAGGCTTACGCTTGACGACAATCATGATTATCATGTTGGAACGCGCTTGCCTAGAAGATTCCTATTCACTTGTGAGAATGCCCAGAAAGTTATTACAACGAGTTGTAATCACGCGAAATACGTATATTATTGTACACAAGTGTACCTATGGGGTGTGTAACCCACGACACTTCATACAAGCGAACTGATTTAATTGCCTACTAATATTGAAACGGGCAACGCTGTACATTATAGTAACTAAGCGTACAGATTAACATTGCCGTGCGGCACTATACATATAGTTAAGTAACACGAGGGGGATTTCAATTATCTGTATTTAACAGTATCAGTAAACAGTATTGTTTTATCAGTATACTGATAAAACAAATTGTATTTGTTTATATATTTTAATATACCTATAAACAAAACTTTAGAAGTTGATAATTATGATTTTAATATGATTAGATACACATTTAGACAACAAAAAAATCTACTTTGTATCATCAATAATAATTATTTGTATACCTTCATTATTCCATATCTTTCAAAAGCCAACTATAAGTTAATGATTGTCCCGCAAAATCTTCATATACCTGGTACACCTACGTTCCACTTATGCAAGCGAAACTCATCTCTAGCAGTATGAGATACCGGTTATTATCGCATTATATGGAATGCCTACGGTCACGGTATATCAGGTACTGTTACTATGCGTGAAGTAGCGATGTTCTGAAATCAATGATCGAGATAACGCATGTACATTGTACGTGGAGTTGCATCGTATTGTTTGCTCTGAATCTTATAACGTTATCGAGTAGTCCTATTGTTTATGTTTAATTTACGTGCGTGATTACTGATTATACCGATAAGGCGGCTATTAGAAGTAACATATGTCACAAAATTAGCGGAATGGAGAAGTGAAAAATTTATCGCATTTTATGAATAGGAGCATCTCAAGTCCAACTCTCAAGAGTCTTAATACCAACACACAAGATTGTATTGGTACATTGCAGAGACTTTTTCGACTTGTGATTCTTTTGGCTTGACTATCGCTAATTAAGTCTTTGTGTTATGCGTGTATATTTGGTAAAAAGGCCAAACTAGCGAAACATTTTCTAATAGTTTATTTTACTGTAAAGCTAGACGGACGTGACACAAGGTCCTTAGTCCTTACATATGGACAACGTAGCCGGTATAATAAACTGTTGAGCAACTGATCACTAAATTGTGTTACAAGCGAACTAAAGCAGGATGTAAACAACAACTCTTGTCTTGTCTATAGGTGTAACCTTTTACTAATTATGTGGCTATATCGCATTAGTTAATCTACATCCAAGAAAGTAAAAGATGTTACTAAGAGTATTAGTAAATATGTTAATGATCTGACGATTAACATTTGAGCCAAAAATTTCGAAATTTGGCCTTTTTGTTTCTTTCGTGCCTAAGCACGCTAATCCATCGATCCCGCTTATTATAAGTTATCACCTGTCACTCGCATAATTTATAATGATAATAATGTCAAAAACCTCGTCACCCATCACATTATTACTGGAAGAAAACCCGCATTATTCTGGTACAAATGGAATGGGCCACGCACCCAAGTAATAAGAAATACGAAGCATAGAAAAGATATCCGGTAACGTGCTAATAAATGGTGATCCTAACCTCATTTCATATGAATCGTATGACGTTGTATAGGGAATTTTCCCAATGTCTCTATTACCAAGCGGGATTCAAGACAAGTCAAACACATCCCTCCAACAACTACATAGTAATACGAGCAGATCGACATTACCAGAGGCAGTGTGGGCGGTAACGACTCACGATCTACATCTACACTTCTCACTCTATCATATCTGTGTAACGGGGTGAGCGACCGAGACGGGGAAAGATGTAAGTGAATTCTACTGTTTATCTAAGCGAATATTACATTGATAAAACGATTACCTCTGACCCGCGGCCTTTTAGATTAGTAATAGCGACAAGGTGACGAATACATTGCAATTTCTCGTTTTAGTCAGTCTTTTAGAATCCATTTTTTAAATTCTTCCTCTCATTAGCAGGTTATGGTTGTTTTACTCAGTGAGTAATTAAAAGACGTCATGAAGGTACTTTTTTTTTTAAACATAATGAAAAATTACCGACACTCACAAAGTATTTATAAAAACACAATAATATGAATAATCAACAGCTACGTTTACTTGTTTACTTGAACTTTGAGGAAAGTTGGGCTAAATTCGAAAGGATAACTTACATTACACCTTTAAGTATACAATAATATTCCCCGAAAAACTATGGATCTATCTAAACAAAAAAATCTAAGAACATAAAATCGATACCAAAACGTTTCTTCTAATCGAATTCGGCTCTCAGTCTCTAGAAATTGATTCTACGAAAGTAGTATTGTTAGTCTTAAAAGGATAAACTCTAAGCGCCCGGGTATAGAAATGATATCAAAGCGCAACACCCAATGATTGTTATGCGTTGAACGCGTCTCGGGGCACGCGCCTCCGAGCGGGGAGGTCAAGCTAGTGTTACAGGGTTCCCACCCTCCCGCCATCTTCATCTCTACGAAATCTTCTATACTGTGTTTTACACGCTACTTATAGCGTAACGAACGAACGAACGTATGTAACGAACAGGAGGTCTACTATAATTCAACGAAAAACGAAATTTCGATCGAAATTTCGCGTATTTTCTACCACGGTTCATTTTCGTTCCGAAGTTTCGTTCGAACGAAAATGTTCCGACGTTTAAATTTCTAAACCTACTCTAATTCGTAAATGTTGCGAACGAAAATTTGAATTTGACAGATGATTGTTCGGAATTTTAACCTCAAAATAACGAAACCAAAAGTGTTATCTTTTGATTTTCGTTTGTGCTTTGTTAGTGTGAATTTTGTCAGAAATTGCTTTGAAATGGCTACAAGAATGCTTTTAATAGAGGCTGCTCTACGTGAAAAACGTTTAGAGCGTAGAAGGAGACGGCGCCGCCTGCGCAATCAACTCAATATAAGCCAAATTCCCGATGTAGAGTTTGTAGGGAATTACAGACTCAGCCGGCAATTATTGAAGAGTTGTGTCAGGAAATAGTGCCTTTATTACCTCCAAAGGCAAGACGTCATGGAATCGAGCCCACAGTTAAGGTATTGCACATTTTTTATTTTCATTCTATTCAATAAAAATAAGCATTTCATTATTTACAATCCTCAACATTTTCAGATCCTTACGGCCTTGAATTTTTATGCCCGAGGTGGTTACCAAGGGTCTGTGGGCCAAAACATGGATGGGCCCATGGCACAACAGACTGTTTCTCGTTGTTTGAAGGAGGTTACAACTGCCCTAAATGCACCCCATATTTTAAGAAAGTATATGCCTTGAAGCAGCAGGTAAAATTATAATAGCCTGCTGTGTTTTACATAATCTATGTACATGAGGTGGTATTGATGTTCCCGAGTTGACAGAAGAGGAACTCCAAGCTGAAAGAAGCAGGCAGGTTCCTGCTCAATCAGCTGCCTCTTTAGCTAGGCCGGTCGCAGGGCAAGAGCTGCACTAGTGCAACTGTTAGAAAGGAATAGGTAGTTTCTAACAGTTGCACTTATGCCTATGTTTAGTGACATTTATTATAATTTTTTTCTTTCCTTTTATTATATAGGTAACAGAAAACTAAATATACCTAGGTAAAACTAAGTTAGAAGGTTAGTGAAACTAGGCTTACTAATGTTGTTAAATATATAGATAATAATAATAATAATAAGTTAATATAATAAAATTAATAATGTTTGGTTATAAGTCTAATGTAAAAAATAGCACTAAGGAATAGAATGTAGTAATTAAGGAATAGATATATGTATAGTAAAATAAAAATTGGTATATAGTATGTAATAAAATATAATATTAATAATAATAATAAATTAGAATTAAAAAATAATATTTTTTTAAAAGTCTAATGTAAAAAATATAATGAATAGATAGATAGTAATTAGTATGTAGTATCTTGATTTAATGAGAGATGTCTATTTTTTTTTCAGTACTATGGAAGGAATGCAAATAAAAGCTTTATTGTTTTCTTTGTGACTTTAATAAAAGAGTAAAATATATTTTTAACTTACAATAATGTTTTATTTACTTAACTTAAAATAAAGGCAATAATAATACTAATTAATCTAATATACAATAACTTTAATTCCTATTATGTATCTAAATATTCCCTAATAAGGCCACACAGCTCTAAAAGTGCAGCCCTGATGCCTGCGAGCTTGGTGTTCCTGACTGTTTCTCTCTTTACACGCCCCTCTTCAAATTGAAACAATCTGCTTCTGACATCAATGCCAGCATGTCTCCTTCTGGGACGTGTAGGCTGTGGGGCTGTAAAACAACATTCCAATTTAAATAGGTACTTAACAAAAAGCCTTAGTTATAACAGAATGGGTTCAGTTAATAATGTTATGTTCTTGTATTATATTATATTAACACAGTGATAGCCCCGTGATTCCAGGCCTCTGCCTCTCATCAGGAGGTCACAGGATCAAATCCTGCGGGCACGTGCCTCTGCCTATTCAGAGTTGTGTGCGGTTTAAACTAAGAATCACTTGCTTAACAGTGAAGGAAAATATTGTGAGGAAACCTGCATGCCTGAAAGTTCACCAAAATGTTCTCAAAGGTGTGTGAAGCCTGCCAACCTGCACTTTTACATTTTAGTCTTAGATTATATTCTTATTTTTATTACAAAGAGATATAATTTATTTACAAGCATGTGCTCTGCCAGACTTCCCTTGGTAATAATATTATAATCACTCATTTCCTTGCAGTAAACAATCAACAAATTGTTTTTTACACAATTTGAAGTAGTTATATCAATGCTAAAGTATAATCTGTCTTATATGTATTTTATTTTGTTTTTAAGTTATTTCATGCATATAAACTCTCAAAATATTACACTATCATGTACTAAATTTTTTATAATAGATTTAATGATTTACTGAAAATACCACAGTAAGTTATACTTACATGGACGAGGAGTTAGGATTTCTTGTGACACCGGTGGTTGAGTCACAGGTTCCAGGAGCTGCATGTCACCCTGGCTGGGTCCCACATACTCCACAAGTTCCTCATGCAAATTTAAACTAAGAGGCTGTGAAAACCCCGGTGGTTGGCTTGTTTGACTGGAGATTGATGGAGTTGGTTCATTGGTCTGAAAATCAGCAGCAGCTTTCTTAGCTGAATGTTTTCTATCAGCCTAAACTTGCAAATCATAAAATCATGATATTTTTATGACACTACTATTATGTCATTATATTAACTAATAAAGCACTTGGTACCTTTTGCCACTGCTGAATGGTTTTTGTGCAACTGCCCATGGAATTGAGTAAGTTGTACAATTCTTCCCACAGCCTATTTGCCTGCACATTTCCTTCGACACTCCTCAACCTCCCGCGGGCTAGATCCCTATATCGTCCAAAAAATTGTGAAGGGTGTCGATTTGCTCGGGAGTAGCGGAACCCGTATGTGGAGTCATTTTAAACTGAAAAGATGTTTAAAAGAATATTAAAAAGAGATGATATTTTTAGTGAATAAACTAATAAGTTATCTATTTAGTAAGTTATGATATTTACTTACAAAGTTTTTAAATCCAAACTTGTGGAGGCCTAACCTATGCAGACTGCTACACACTACGACTTGTAACTTTCTGACGGAATGTGTATTGAAATTTGAGATTCCGAAGCACTTAAAAACAAGATTTATCAACACCATACTTGAGAAACAAACTGTGTTACTGTAGAAAAAGTTTTTAAAGAATTCTAAACAAAAAATCGTAGGTAAGTCTAAGTTGACAATTGACATGTTATGATTAGAAGTCATATTACGTGTGCATAATACGAATATTTTAAGATGTCTTAAGTTACTACGCATTGTTGGCATCAAATAGTACTCTTCTAATTAGTCGGTTATTAGACCCATACAAAATCGTTCAATGCAATCGGTCACGAAAATTGTCTACGGATCCGTACTTCGTCTGCGTGTCCGAAAACGAAATAGATAGATAGATAGATAGATGAACTCTTTATTGCACACACTTAAAAACAATAACAATAACGAAAAGCTTAAAAGATAAGACAGAAGGGTGCAAAGGCGGTCTTATTGCTAAAGCAATCTCTTCCAGACAACCTTTGGGGAGAGGAGATTATAAAACAAGAGCGCGGGATAGTGCAACAATTAAAAATTAAAATATGTAATATATATGTACATACAATACATCCATCCATACATACAAACATATATACATACATACATACATAGATACATACATACATACATACATACATACATACATACATACATACATACATACATACATACATACATACATACAGAGATACATATAAACATAAATACTAAATAATTCGAAATAAAATATAGGACTAGTGAATTAATTGTTACCTGATAGGAAATGTTTATGCAAGCGACTTCTGAAGATAGAGAGTGACTTAGACTGTCGTATATCCGCTGGTAGGCTGTTCCACAATAATACGGATTTACGGGTAAAAGATTTATCATAATATCCTGTGCGACTGACAGGAGTGTGCAAGCGATTATCCGTACATGACCTTAGGTGTTGTCGTTCGTTGTTAGAGCCAAGAAAGGAGAAACGTTGTTTGAGGTAAGAAGGAGTATGAGGATTGTATAGAATAGAGTAGAGGAGTGTCAGAATGTGCAGATTACGACGGAGTCTAATTGGGAGCCACTTCAGACGAGCTCTGTACTCAGACACGTGATCGAACTTACGCAACCCGAAGATAAATCTTATGCATAAGTTTTGAAGACGCTCAAGCTTGTTTAGCTGTTCTTCAGTTAGATCGGGGTAGGATGAGTCAGCATAGTCTAGAAGTGGTAAAAGAAGAGAATTAGCTAAAGAAATTTTGGTTTTAATTGGAAGAAAGTTTTTCCAGCGTCTCAGGCCACCAATTGACGCAAACAACTTCCGGCTAACCTCAGCGATTTGCGGGATCCAGGATAAAGAGCTGTCGATATAAATGCCAAGGTTTTTGACCGAGGAGCTAATGTCCAGGGTAGTTTGGCCGAGGCGGATGGGAGGTAAATTGTTTCGTATAATCTTGTCAAGCTGCTTGGAGCCACCTAATAGAGCTACTTGAGATTTTTGTGGGTTAACAGACAGTCCATAGGATTCGCTCCAAGTGCTAATTTGATTCAAATCCCGGTTGAGGTTTTCTATAGCAATGTGGATGTCATGGACAGGTGCAGCTGTATACACTTGAAGATCATCAGCATAGAGGTGATAGGAAGAGGAGAGAAGATAAGTGACAGTGTTAATATAAATAGCGAAAAGAAGAGGAGATAGGACGCCACCTTGCGGCACGCCAGCAGTAATAGGGCTATAAGAGGAAAATTTATTATCGGTTTTAACACGCTGCCGACGACCGCGCAGGTAGCTATCAAACCAGTTTACAGCTTCAGGAGAGACATTTATTGACCTTAGGACGCCCAAAAGAATATCGAAATCAACGGTGTTGAAAGCGTTACTAAAGTCAAGTAGTGCTATAACACTAACTAGTTTGTTGTCCATGTTTGATCTAATATCATCGCAGACCTTGATGAGGGCAGTGACAGTACTATGGCCAGCCCGAAAACCGGATTGATACGGGCTAAGGACGTTGTATTTGGACAGAAAAGGTTGGAGTTGATGGTGAACGATGCGCTCCAGAACTTTCGAAAGAAACGGTAGGATAGAGATAGGTCTGAAGTGTGAGAAAGTAGTGGGATTTTTAATTTTGGGGATAGGGATAACATAGGCATTTTTCCATGCAGAGGGGAATTTGTTAGAAGATAGGGAATAGTTGAATATGTGACAGATTACAGGCGCCACCTCTTCAAGGAGAAGCAGTAACATTTTACGGTTGATGCCGTCACAGCCTGCAGCACCAGATCGAACAGCTAATATATGTTTTTTGACTTCAGCAATAGTGATTGGAAGAAATTGAAAAGTAGGAAAATTAGAAGGTTGTAAGGAATAAAGTTTGTGTATGGTATTTTGCTTAGCTAAATTATTAATCGGAGTAATATTAGTAAAATGCTGGTTGAGACCCTCAATGTCGAGGTTATTACAATTAGTCTCCCTTCGCTGCCGCCCAATCCCAAGAGATTCCAGGAATCTCCAAGTCCCAGAGAAGTCACTGTTTTCAATAGTGGTATGGATGTAATTTCGCTGTGCATCTCTACACGCTTTATTACAGCGATTACGTAAATTCTTGTATTTAACCAGGTTTCCATCAGTCGGAGTTATTTTATATTTGGACTTAGCAGCGTTACGTTTTGCCATTAGTACCTTGATGTCTTCCGTTAACCATGGGGCTGGCAAATGCTTTAATTTAACAGGACGAAGAGGTGCATGTTTATCAAACAGCCCAGTTAACATCGAGTTAAATATTTCCAACTTATCATTAACGTTTGCAGCATTAAAAACAACTTCCCAGTCTATCGCATTTAAGTCACACATGAAGGAATTATTATCAAATTTTTTAAAACTGCGCCGCATGACTATTGTCGGCTTCACCTTAGGAGGGCGAATCTTATAGGAGAGGTATATAAGGTCGTGGTAGGAGAACGCCTCAGCAGGAAGTTGACCATAGCTGCTAACATGGTCAGTGGAAGATGTTATCATTAAATCCAGCTGTGACGGCTTACAGTTTGGGAAGAAATGAGTTGCTTTGGTAGGAAGAATATGGAGGTTACAGCTGCCAACAATGCTATTAAGGCGCTTTGCCCGCGAATCGTTTTTCAACAAGCAGGTGTTAAAATCCCCCATAATTATCGTATGGTCCACAGAAGCAACATAGCGCTCAAGAAGACCTTCGAATGCTTGAAAATAATCAATATGAAGAGATGGGCTGTAAAAGACACCGAGCAGTAGTTTCAAGCGTCCAAAGAGTACCTCAAGAAGTATATGCTCCGAGGACTCAGAGTATTGTGGCGGAGACATGTTCAGTAAAGAAAAAGGAATATGCTTACGAAGATAAATGGCTACGCCGCCACCACCCTTGCCTGTACGATCATTACGGATTAAATGGAAATTTGGTAGACTGTAGGATATGGAGGGAAGGCAAGGTTTAAGGAAAGTTTCGGATACTAGGACAGCGTGAATGTTGTCGTTGTCGAAAGAGGCAAGAAAGTCAGAGAAGTGAGATGGGATGCTTTGAGCATTGATGTGGACAACGTTAAAGTTTTTAGGAAAAACTGAAAAAGTGGCATCAAGGAGGGAACCAAGCGGTAACGTAAGACTATGGAAACTATCTTCAGAAGAAGAGTCAGCAGAATAAAAGTCGATTTCACTCTCAGTATCACTAGAATTATAGTTGTTAATATTCAAATTATTACTCATTTAGACAACTGATTATAGATGTGTTTATATATAGATAAATAAGTGGTAATATACTAAATATAAATATATATATATAATATATATCGTTAAAAATATAATATAATATAGTGCAAGCTTCTTTGTTTTTTTTTTTCTCTCTTTCACCCGCCAGCTATGTGTAAGAGATTGCTAATTGCTACGGTATTGCTACAATATGCTAAGGTATGCTACAGTCTACAGCTACAATATTGCAATAACGTAAAGATAAAATACCAACAAACAGGAAGATTTAAAATAATTAAACAATAATAAAGACTACGAAACACAGACACACAAGTCCCAGCATAAAATGAAACGTAGTTTGCCCAAGGACCACAAAATTATCCCTTGAAAGGCAGGGCTACCAACATTAACAATTAGTTTTTTTTTTTTTACTTACTTTTTGGTTACAATCAGAGACAAGTAGGTAGGAAAAGTTGTTTGTCTTTGATATCTGTCAGTGTCAAGTTCTTGTTGACGTTTAACAGTAAACGACAGTGACATGTTATTATTTTGAAATTAAAATTGAGTTTTTTAGAAATACCTTTCGAGAAGCGAGAATAAAAATCGTAAAAGTTGTCAAGGAAGACAGTAAGCGAAGGTATACCTACGTATATAAGCAGATATAGCACTTAACTACAAGCTTCTATGATACTACACTAGCGATAAAACAAAGTGGTACTCAGGTTTACTTCTTAATGTTTCTTCTTGATCTTGCGGGCTCATTCACCGAGGGCTTAATGACTTTTGGTGCTTGGGGAGTGACCCTAACGCTAGAGGCGGCCGTTGAAGGAGGTGGTACCTGCAAAGCACTCTGAGCCTGGATGGAGTTAACCTCTACCATGGAAGTGACCCTGTGCCGTTTGCCATCCTGTCCAATAATGAAAATGAGACCCTCCCTTGTCCAGCACTTAGAGACACCAAACTTTTGCCGCGCAGCCATGAAGGCATCATGCCTATCTTTGGTTAAAAACTCGGACAGTGTCAAACCGGTATTCTTGAGTGCTTTTTTGGCGAACCAAACCTGATTCTTTGACTGCAAGTCCCGGAATTTGAGTAGTACAGGCCGGGGTTTATCACCCTTGGCCTGACCCAGGCGCTGGCAACGGCTGAAGCAGTTTTCATTCAAGTCGGGTAGCTCAAGATGGTTAGACAAGGTTGCGCTAACTGTGGCAGTCAAATTTTTATTGTCACCCTCAGCAATGCCATGCACCAACAACATCTTACGCCTGCTACGCATCTCCTGCTGATCCGTCTGCTTCGCCAGAAGACTGACTTGCTGTTGGAGGCCTTCTAGTGCAGCTAATACAAATGTCCGGAATGCATTAAATTGGCCAGAAATGTTGGAGGTGGGACTTGCCGCTGGTATAGCTCCTTGGAGGCTTCTTTGGAAATCGGCCATCTGAGTATTGAAGTGTTCCGTTAAAGTTTGGATAGATTTCTGTATGTCCTCCATAGTGTGTAGTGCTTTGGTGAATTGGTTAAATAAAATTACACAATAATTAAGCTTCCTTAGAAAGGAGTACAAGTATGGAACTGATGCTAGCAGGTATGAAAACACTAATTCATGTACATTAAAACAATATTAATAATTAAAATATAATAAAATATTAACAGATCTCTAAAAACGCGTGCGCGTTATTTTACGCCTACCCGCCGAAAAAAAAAATAGAGTAGAGTAGTTAACGAAATTTCGTTTAAATTTCGTTCGTTTGCGAAGTTTCGTTTGAGAGAAAGAGAGTAGACCTCCAGTAGTCCTTAGACTACTGTTCGTTACATTAATTCAATTATAGTACGTATCACAAAACAAGTCCCGTAGAAGCGGCGCTAGTAGTCGCATGCTTGTGCAACTTTATAATAAAAAATAATGGGCATGATGACTGATTTTGAAAAATGGTCAGATTATGTTCGGATGTATCTACTATTTCGAAAAAATATATTATTTCAGCAGAAAAATAAGGTTTGGTGGATAAAATTGGCATTTGAAATTTAAATTTTAAAATTCACGCCAAAACGCTCGCCGGTGTCATGGCGCCGTGTGACGTCATTATTGTTATTACCGATGTACTCTGTGCAGTGTGCAGTAAACAATAGTGTGATTGTCGAAAACAAACAATTGTGACGTCATTTGCCTCTTGGTGTTTTATCCAATATGGCGGATTACTGTATTTTATAGTTTTATTTTATCAAAATAAATAGAAATTCATTCGAAATATAAAAATAAAAACGTGTTTTGCAATCCATGAATCATATTTCATTAGATAAATTCATAATTTCATTGATTATTGGTTACTGTTTGGTTTTTTCTGATGTTTTATATAATAGGCTCATGCCAGGCCTATTATATAAAACATCAGAAAAAAAAAATTATTTCGACAAATTGCCACGGGACATATTTCGTGAAACGGACGTAAATAATGTGTTACTCGGCAGCCATCGTCGTCAAGATGCTACTCAAATGACGTTGTAACTGGTAATAGCAGGTCGATAATAATGGAATAGGAGTAAGTTAAAAAAATATATACCCCGAAGCTTGCTCGCTGTTTAATAGTTTTACCAATGAACATTAGCGGCGTGCAGTTCATAGATGCATAAAAGCGCTGCTTACCCAAACGGAAATACGTCAATGCTCATTTTCCTTCCAAAAACAGCTAACAAATAGGTGTTCTGACTAACTAATGCCTACCCTAGCTTCAAAACCTGTGCACGCCACTGATGAACATGATTACCATTTAGTTCATTTAATTAATAATTACATTACTACTGGAGGAAAAAAACATATTTTATTATAACACATCTAAAATAATAATATAGTTACTCAAATAATTTCCATGCAACAAATTTAAGTGCCGGGTGTTTATTTATAACCAACAACTGTTTAAGATTCATAGTATATTTGAATACTTAATTTGAACAACAATTACTGTACTGATTATTACAAGTAATAATATAGGTTATAGATCGCCAGGTAATCGAAAATCATCATTTTTAGTTGAGCTTTTTACCTGTGTACGGGTGGGATCGTACATCCGGTGGCAGCCCTAAGGTCAGGTCCCGAAAGGTTCGAGCTACGAGCGATGGCACGTCGGGGGCGCCGACAATCGTTGCCACGATAATATTCTACCATTGTAAGCTGTTACCTGATCGCATTCGAACAAACTACAGCCTACCGGACTATGTTTATTGACTTTATTGCCATTCGATTGTGGCGGTTAAAATTTATTGTCACTTTAATCGCTAGGTAAGATATTTTTATAGTATTTTTTTATATATGTCACCGTAAGATTGTAAAAAACGTTACATTATAATCTAACTCGCGAAATTGTAAACTGTCGACAGATTGTGAAGCGTTCAATGTTCTGAGTGTAATTTTTTTACGTTTTCTTGTCTGTTTATTGTAGGTTAGGTTAAGGTTCGACATAAATAATCAGGTAGGTTAAGTTCTGTCGGGTTAATATACCTAACAGATTACAATTTACCGAAAAATAATGCGCTAAATTTTAATCTGTCGACAGTTTGCAATTTCGCGACTTAGATTATAATCTAACGGTTTTTAAAATCTTACGGTGACATATATATGCTATAAAATTGTTAATAATTAATGATTAACAATTGTTAGGTACAGCCAGTTAGTAGACTAGAATAGGTACTGTAGACTGTGTCGTCAAAACATGTTACATGCGACACTCTTGTGCATTGTTCTCAGACGCATCAATAAGAACGAACTGTACCAAATTGCGTTGTGACTTGCGAGATTCTTATTCTTATTCTTGCGCATAAATATATAAGTTACGATTAAAATTAGTTCCCAATTCACAGCTGTCATTCAGCAATGCGCAATATTTTGATAACAACAAGCTTCGTGCTGTGCTGTATTGTTCGCACGCTTTTGTCATGTAATCGAGCGGAATTAATAACTTAGTGCAAGGTCGCACTGGGCGACAACGTCGGTCAACAGAATCGCGTTTTTATAGGTAAGAATACTTGAGAGATAGAGTATTGATAAGTAATTATACTTACTACTTTTAGCAGTCACCTCAGCAAAATTAATTAATACAAAACCAGTACTTAGTTAAAGATACTATACCCGATAAGATTAAAATACGAGAATAAAAAGTAAATCAAATATATAATTACATACTCACTATTTTCTTTCTGTAACTTTAGTGCATTTCTATATACCTGTTCTACCTTAGGTCCTTGGTTACCCCAACACCCTCAATCTCAAACCCTGATCTACAATCAAAAAAGCTACCTAGTTATTATCGGAGCGTACCAATTACCAATGCACCACAACAAATTATAGTGTAGAAAGAAAAGTAAAGGAACATGTTAAAATTTCCAGCTTAAAGCCTTCGAGCATATCCTAATGTTGGACAAAAGCATCCTTTCTTCCTTCCATTTATCACGGTCCGTAGATATTTGACGATGGAAAAGAGGAAATTGGCGTACCTGGGTCATATTCTTCGTGATCCTAAGCATGAAACTTCTAATAATAATTATTGCCAGAGCAAGATACATGGCAAAAGGGGCGTGAGATGGAGAAGGATATCCTGTAAAACTTACTCAAGTAGTTGAATAAAAGCACCCGATCGGTGCTGCTATAGCTGCAGTGCCAAAAGATCAAGTTGCCAATATGATCGCAAACCTTTGATAGAAAGAGGCACCAAAAAGAAGAAGATAGATATTTTCTTTACTTTAATTGAAGAAACAAGTAAAATTTAAATAAATGTCTCTTAAGTCATGACATGACCAGGATATCAGCTCACTCTATTCAGAGCGACGACGTCTTTATTCTTTAACGACGACGATTTATTTCATAACAAAACAGTGCAACCACGGTGGCACATTTAATTTTTTTCAGGGCGAATTGTCGCTAGTTTGCTCTGAAACTTAGCGACTGCACCGCGGCCATTGAACTGGGGTATACAAAAGGCGCTAATTAAAAATTGCGCCCAAAATTTGGCTTCGAGCCGCACGCGAGCCGTCTACACGAATTATCGTCAAACAACACAACACATCGTTTCACAAAGTAACCAACAGAGACCAGAGACCCAATTGTCTAACCCAATCGTATTCATTTGACAGTTCATAACGTATAACTCGAACTTTTTAAGGAGTACCTACATACATGCGTTTTGACGTGCAAGCAATTATGACCTCCTTAAACAGGTCGAATTATACGTTTGACAGACGATTACGATTAAGATTTCCTTACATAATCGGGGGGCAGAAAATTATTAAGCTGACGTAGCAATGGACAGGCCTGAAGTGAAATTTCCTGACGTTCCTCAACATTTTCTTCTAACAGGAGTGTTTTCTTTCAAACGCGAGTCTTTACTTTACCGATTACCTACCGAAACGTAAAGCTGCAAAATCTTACGGAAATCGGGCAATGCTTAGTTATTTACTCAATTTACTCAATATCATTTATTCAATATAGGTACACTGTAGGTACACTTATTGACGTTAAAAATTACCTATAAAACATGGTGATAATCGGTAACGGTATCTTAAAACTAAAGCTACGAGGGTTCCAAATGCGCCCTGGTCTGAGAAGAGCCCACAACAAACTCAGCCGGTTTTTTTTTATTATTATCACCATATTTAGCAAAGTATGCAGTAACCTCCGCGCGATGTGTTCGTTTCATATTTTAATTTTATTAACATATTTTTTTAGCTTTTGAGGGCATACATTTTTGTCGATATGTTCCATTTTAGTTTATATGTAAAACGAAATGTAAATAAAGGTCAGGCAGGGCGGTTGTTAAAATTTAAATCCAATAGTTTTATTTTAAACATAAGTATGTAAGTATAATGACAATAATAGTGAACGAGTATTCTTATTTCTTACATAGTGCGATAAGTAAAAATGCAGGTAAGAAACATGTTGATGGTTTTGACATTTTAACATAACATAAATTATAGTTTTTTTTGTATCATAATTATTTTCTTAAATTATTAATTAAGTACATATAGCTACATGGTTAACAAAGACTTGCTAATTTGATATTTTAATTAGATAAGTGCTCAGCTCTACACTTAAATTAACACGTGACGTTTAAGTGCAAAGATAAAATTAAAATTAATCATATCAGTGCTATGCAGACCATAGTTGCATACAAGCATTGCTTACCCTAAATGAAATTGTTTCATGCTTATTTTTTCATTATGACCAGCCAGTATAGTAACTGCTATCCTGGCTTAACTGTACATATATTTACATAAAACACCTCCATAAGAAGGAATATTAAACAACAACTCAAACAACTGGGCGAATCG
Organism: Erebia palarica; assembly: GCA_964035005.1. NCBI lineage: Eukaryota > Metazoa > Arthropoda > Insecta > Lepidoptera > Nymphalidae > Erebia > Erebia palarica. Next base: position 58,514,014 of record OZ035983.1, read on the forward strand.
GGCTGAAATTTGGCATGCAGGTAGCTACTATGGCGTAGACACCCGCTAAGAAAGGATATTTGAAAATTCAACCTAAGGGGGTAAATAAAATAGGGATTCGAAGTTTGTGTCTTCTACGCGAACGAAGGCGCGGGCAAAAGCGAGTGCATAATATTGCTCATTATTACAAAGAAACGACAAGGAAGCTTGGCCATAATTTGCTCTATGGCTCTAATAGTTCCATAGCTAAGATGATTTGTTGATGGTGATAATTAAAAAAAACCCGGCTGAGTTTGTTGTCGGCTCTTCTCAGACTAGGGCGCGTTCGGAACCCTCGTAGCTTTAGTTTTAAGATACCGTAACTAAATATCACCATCATGTTTTACAAGCAAGTAATTTTTAACGTCAATAAGTGTACCTACAGTGTACCTATATTGAATTGAGATCGCGTTCACAGTTTGGAGCTCTTATTATTTCCTTTGTGATTATTTCGGCTTAGTGTAAGATAAGTTTTGTTTAGGTTAACTGAAATATGATTATTGTTACTTGGGACCGGTGATATTGTATTTGGAGGGACTTAAGCCAGGCCTTTTGTGACACTCGTCCCGAGCACAGCTTTTGCTCAACATAAATTGTGTAAAGTTACCACCCACCTCTTATTACACTTCAAATGATATTGAGTATTGAGTATATTGAGAGAAACCGAAGGATCCCAGACACGGCTACTTGCAAGATCGACGAGTAAAAAAAAAAAAAGGTAAAACGTAAGACGGCAGACGTCCGCACCCCAAGCAAGGGTGAAGGGTATACAGGTAGGCTTCGCTGCGGAACGCTAGCTAACGGTGAAGTGTGAAGCCAGGCGCTGCGGTCAACGAACTGTCGCGGGTATATCTAGAATTTTGAGGATTTGCCCTAGTTATTTTTATACGACTGCCTGAAAAAAGGAGTATATTGTTTTCAGGGTTCATGTATGTATGTGAGTTTGTATATTCCACCATAACTTCTATATGCCTGAACCGATTTTCATAAATGAGGTATCATTAGAATCCCTAGATTATTCCGGGTGACATAGGCTAGTAAAATTAAAAAAAAAATGATGGGCTGACCATGGTCCCGCATTACAGAATAAAGTTTTAAAAAAAAATTCGAAAATAAGATTAACTATATGTATAATCATCATCTAGAAAATGACGAGTAGATTCCAAAAATATAAACACTATAGTTCAATATCCAGTGATTCACAAACAAATATCATAATAAAAATGTGAATATGTTTCCAAAGGCTATAATATGTATAATATGCAAATCGCTTCTTTGAGGTAAGGTAAACTCCGAAAATAATATAGCAGGGCAGTCGTATTTTTTAATTCGTTAAATTAATTTCACTTGTTATTTTCTTTAGTATTGCGTAATACATCGTGATGTGACTTAGAACAATCGCGCACGATTGCGGATATGAGTATTATCACGAATCAGCTCGATCGCGTAGTAGGTATGTAATTGTGTTTTTTACACACTCGCGATTAGCTTAAACGCATGTAAGCACTTACTTGGTTATAGGCCAATTCTAAGGGCCGCTTATTACACGGCAATAAGGATCAAATTAGGGACCCTTACTCCCTAAATCTTATTACACTAGTAACTACACTGGGGTCCCTTGCAAAAGTTAAATCCACATTAAGTAATATTATAAATGCGAAAATGTGTCTATCTGTCTGTCCGCTACGCTTTCACGGCCCACCTGTTCAACCGATTTTGATGGAATTGGGTACAGGGATAGGGTATATCCCGGAAGGACATAGGCTATTATGGTATTTTTTATCCCGGAAAATTAAAGAGTCAAAAATTTTAATCATCTAGTATTTAAATAATGAAACATGTAAGAATTGCATAAAGAATATTCTACGATATGGAAGCAGTACAGTAAGCACGAAGCGGGCTCTGTTAATTATAAATCCTTTAGTAAACCGCATTTGACAGGAATTTGGCCTAGTTTTTCAAATGAATCTTAGTCGATTGCGCTAGTTAAACAACGATAGCCCAAATCGTTAACTGGACGGGGTGATCTACTTGTACCATATTCTTACATCCATCCTCGGAGAGCACACCAAAGTTCTAGTCGAAATCGATAAAACTCTAAATAATCATTGTAGTCATAGCTGTGCTACTTACTGGTTCTTCTAAATAAAGAAAAGGCAAAAGTGAATGACTGACGATCTATCAACGCACAGGTCAAACCACTGGACGGATCGAGCTGAAATTTGGGATACAGATAGCTTTTATGACGTACACATCCCATAAGAAAGGATTTTTGAAAATTCAACCCTAATGGTGGTAAAATAGGCTATGGAAATTGTATGAAAATCGAACCTAACGTGAGCGAAGCTACGGGCACAAGCTAGACATTAGATTAAAGGTTACGGATTACACGGAACAGTAATTTATTGGTAATAAACAAGATCATAAATCGATCAAGAATAATAAGAACCTGACCAATATTCGATATTGGTCAGGTAACTGGCCTGAAAATACTATGAACAAGTCATAATTAAAAAAATTAAAAAACACGACTGCCCTGCCAAAAACCGAACTAAAAAGTTAAAAATCTAAATTAATCTAATTAAATTAGAATCTTACTACATTTTTATTAAATGATATTTTTTTGTGAATCACTGCATATTGAACCATATTGAACTATACTATATACATTTTTGGAATCTACTCATCATTTTCTAGATGATGATTATATAGTTAATCTTATTTTCGATTTTCTTTTTCAACTTTAGTCTTTAATGCGGGACCATGGTCACCGCATCAATTTTTATTTTATTTTACTAGCCTATGTCACCCGGAATAAGCTAGGGTATTCTAACGATACCTCATTTATCAAAATCGGTCCAAGCGTATAGAAGTTATGGTGGAATATACAAACTCACATACATGAACCCTGAAAACAATATACTCCTTATTTCAGGCAGTCGTATAAAAAACCTCGAGTATGTGAAAAAGTACCTCTGTATGTACCCATTCTGTTACATAATGCAGATGGCGATAGAAGGGCCTGCGAGTCGCGAGCATTGCGTGAACAAAGTAGACTGCATAGCTTTGACGTGTACAAAATCTATGGTAATATTTCCTCTTCCTTTAAAGAAATACCTAAAAGTATATTTTTCATCTTAAAACCATCCTGTGTGCATGTCACCGTAAGATTGTAAAAGTCGTTAGATTATAATCTAACTCGCGAAATTGTAAGCTGTCGACAGATTGTGAACCGTTCAATGTTCTGAGTGTAAATTTTTGAAATATTCATTGTATTCACGTTTTCTTGTGTGTTACTTGTAGGTTAGGTTAGGGTTCGACATATATAATCAGGTATCGGGCACTTAGGTTCTATCGGGTTAATATTCCTAACAGATTACAATCTACCGAAAAATAATGCGTTGAGTTGTAATCTTTCGACAGTTTGCAATTTCGCGAGTTAGATTATAATCTAACGGTTTTTACAATCTTACGGTGACATATACATTATTCCAGGGCCCTATTTCCTCTGTGAAACAATACGGATCTCGATTGAAGAGTTGCCAGCAGAGCGAAAACAAAGCAGCCTATACACGAAAGCTTTTACGAATATAAAAGGCTGAAGGAATATTTACCTTTATGTATGTTAAGGAGTCAATTCGCACGAAACGATTTTCATCGATATATTTTTGATATGAAACGAGTTGCTGAGATATGGAGCGCTTTATATTCTCTGCCATGAATGGAAAAACGAACGGGACGTGGAGGAAAAGTACATTAACTATTGAAGATATCTCATTTATAGGAGACATTACATTAATTTTTTTAAAAAGCCTACCTGAGCCAGGAATCGAATCAGCTAAAATTACTCTGTTCCTCTACAAAATCGCTTGACGTCTGGTTAGGTTGCTAACTAACTAGCTACGGCTGAAATCTTCCACTCGACCAGAGACAGATTAAAAGTTACAAATTCTCGAATTGCTTTACCAGGGATGGATCTCCACCGCCACCACCACCACTACAGCCCATTAACGTCCTACTGCTGGGCACAGGCCTCCACTCTTATAGGACAGAGGGAATTAGAGCTTAGATCCACCACGCTACTCCAATGCGGGTTGGCGGGCTTTGACGACTATTCATCGTAGTGCTTTGACGACTATCATGTTAGTGATAATAACCGGGACCGACGGCTTAACGTGCTCTCCGAGGCACGAAGGTGAAACACCACCAGCTTCCAAACTCCGGGCTAGTACTGAGAATTGCTAGTCAGAAAAACCCAACCCGGGACTCGAACCTAGGACTTCGTCGGCCGCAGCCGAACATGCGAACCAATGCGATCCATGGGGATGGATCTCAGGACCTCCCAAATATACCACAACACTCACTAGACATGGCGCACATGCAGGGTCGCCAAAATAAATGGTCGTATTAAAAGCAAATACGCCCGTCTTATCCCTCAATGCTTTTCATCAGGTATGATTGTCAAGTCTATCTAGCATTAAACAAGGAGTGTTCAGAGTACCCTACATTAATGATTAAAGGGCCCTACTTCCACTGTGACATAGCACGGATCCCTATTGAAGGGATGCCAGAATGACGTGAACAAAGCGAGCCTGCATACGAAAGCTTTTACGAACACAAAGGCACTGGTATTTTTCCTATATATGTTGGAAACATCACAGAAATGAAAGTTAAGGCATGGATGCTTTAAATTGCTAATTTAATGAACAAGATAGAGGTGAGATTATTTTATCCAAACTAATATTATAAATGCGAAAGTGTGTCTGTCTGTCTGCTACGGTTTCACGGCCCACATGTTCAACCGATTTTGATGGGTATGGGGTATGGGGATAGCTTGTACCCCGGGAAAGGACATAAGACTACTTTTTTTCCCGGAAAATTAAAGAGTTCCGCGGTAACCAAAAATGCACGCGGACGACGTCTCGGGCATCATCTAGTATTTAATAAATCTAATAACAATGTAATTTAACCAACTAAATAACTCCTTCAATTACGATTTACGAGATAAGTAGGCATAGCTGACGACAGGACGGAGGAAGGAAATAATCTTGTCATGGCGAATTTTGGCATTTTGACATCGGGATGAGCTGTGAAGATAATTCACAAATCTTCGATACTGTGGATCTTTGAAAATTAATGTGTACTTTGTATATAGTAAAATAAGAAAATTATAAATTAAGAAAATATCATCCCGTGAGGTGTGCAAGACCTATTTATAGGTCGTCCTTTGCTTAAGGTCATGCGGAAAGGCCGCAAGTGATATTCTAACAATTTCTATTTAAATACCTAGTTTTTACCAAGCATTTAGTTATGAGTTACGACTAGTTTTTATTGCAGATATTGGGGCTGATTCTGTAAACTAAACTAAAATGACAGCATTAAAAATATTGCTAACCCTTTCATAATACTCGCTGCGGAAGGGACAAAATTAGATTTAAAGCTGTCATTTTAGTTAGAGATTGTTTATACAGTATTGGCCAAGTATTGCTGGAGATATTCTAAATAAAACCATTAAAATATTTCCTTCGCACTTCACTTGAAACTTATAATTACATATTGTTATGTACTTTGATAGTTGTTGAAATGCGCTTATCAGTGTTATCTTCAGCTGTAACTTACATTGTAATAACTTAGTTATTTTATAGTAAAGTCTACATACTATTCTAATAACAACATACTTTTTACCCACGATGGAACGGAGAAAGTATATGTGTTTGCCCTAAGAAATTGTTTGTAAGTAATAAACAAACAATAATATATGTTTTTGTTTCTTTTTTAACGTTTTGTGTGGCAATTAAATACTTATCTATCTATCTATCTAATATCCAATAATAAACATTACTTAAATATGTTTCAAATTACAATACTTTACAATAAAAGTGACTGTTGCCTTCATCGTCGACCGATACTAGATGTCCACTGTGGGACATTTAGGTCTCTTGTAGAGTAGAGGATAGAGACTATAGGGACTTCCACAGTGTCTATGGTGGTGACTAAGGTGACTCGAAGAATTCATGTAATGCACGACTTTTTTTAAAATCTATATTTACTAAAGAGGGTTTGTTCAATATTTTACATACCCCCCGTTATAGGAACATAATCATCACTTTACTGGCTACACACATGATTGGTATATCTCGTACAGCGCTCGATAACTGGTACATAATACAAAACGTCTATACTAAGGCTTAGAGCAAGTTTTTCTCTTAATTTATGTTTATTTTAATAGCTTTACTTAAAAACTATGTCGAACAGAATAGATATTACAAATAACGTGGTCACGGAGACGTTAACTTCAAAACATTTAACTGCTTTTTCGTGATAAAGGAACAGAAAATCATAAATAATATTAAGTATGAATATATATTAGAAGTAAGATTATCTAAAAGGTATGAGTTTCCTCAAATTGAAATGTGTCATTAAAGAATGATAGTATGCGAATTTCATACATACAAATATGATGTAATGGAAAATTACGTATGAAACAAGGGGACTTACAGAATCGCATATACTCGTAGGTACTACGTCCTACTTAGACCTATCAAGTGGGTTAAAACCCATTAGTTTAACTTTTAGCCACAACTTCACCCGCGTAGGCTTCCAGTTATAAGTGAGTCGTGACAAAAGTACTTGGGTTTTTCCTTTTTCTAAAGAATATGAAAAGTTAAAGTTTATTTGATAAATGCATAATTATATATTAATGATAAATGCATAGGGGTATGGGTTTAATATAACTGCCATGCCCCTAACAGGTTAGCCCGCTACCATCTTAGACTGCATCATCACTTACCATCAGGTGAGATGGCAGTCAAGGGCTAACTTGTAGTGGATAAAAAAAAAATGCATAATTTATTTATTTCACGTGATTTGAAATTGGACTGATTGGTTTGGGAAAGTAATAATAACTAATAATAAGTAATGCGCAACTCTAAATAGCAACAGTCAACTCAGATATCAAACTTAGAGAAATGATTTGCAGCAAATCGTTAAACAACAAGTGAAATTAATTTAATGAATTAAAAAATACGACTGCCCTGTCATATTATTTTTGGAGTTTACCTCCCTAAGAAGCGATTTGCATATAATATAGCCTTTGGAATCTTATTCACATTTTTTATTAAATGATATTTTTTTGTGAATCACTAAATATTGAACTATAGTGTTATATATTTTTGGAATCTACTCATTATTTTCTAGATGATGATTATATAGTTAATCTTATTTTCGAATTATTTTTTTCAATTTTGGTCTTTAATGCGGGGCCATGGTCACCCCATCAATTTTTTTTTAAATTTTACTAGCCTATGTCACCCGGAATAAGCTAGGGATTCTAACGATACCTCATTTATCAAAATCGGTTCAGGCGTATAGAAGTTATGGTGGAATAATATACAAACTCACATACATACATACATGAACCCTGAAAACAATATACTCCTTTTTTCAGGCAGTCGTATAAAAACGTCTACTAAACTTTTGCTTATCATGACAGAGCAATGACAACACAACGTGGACGAATTGCTTGATTGATCTTCGAACTTCATTTCAAGACATAAAAGAGTTTGCTAATTGGCGACTGCATACGTTTATTTAAGAACTAGATGATGCCCGCGATTTTCCGGGATAAAGGTCTAACCTCTATATCAAATTTCATCAAAATCTGTTGAATAGGTGGGCCAACATAGACACATTCGCATTTACAATATTATGGATATTAGTATGGAAGTATGGATTTCCAGCTTATATGTGTCACCGTAAAATTGCACAAACCGTCAGATTGCAACCTAACGCTTTGTATCTCAATAGATTGTAAACTGTCGACAGATTGTGAACCGTGTAATTTTTTGAAATATTCATTGTATTTACATTTTCTTGTCTCTTTCTTGTAGGTTAGGTTAGGGTTCGACATAAATGTACAGGTAGGTTAGGTTCTGTCGGGTGAATATACCTAACGGATTACAATCTACCGAAAAATAATGCGTTAAATTGTTATCTTTCGACAGTTTACAATCTCGCTAGATAGTTTACAATCTAACGGTGACATATGCAATGACCAGCAGCAAAATTTCCACAGACGGTATGCTGTCATTTGTCATTGAGATAACAATTATTAAACATCCCTGTCATGTTTTATGACAGGGATGTTGCATGAGATTTAGACCTGTCAACTTAGTAAAGCTCAGAGATTGTGTGCAACAGAACCAGCCTTCCTAGAACCTACGGCCTACATAGTAAACAAAACGAGTGGACGAGTTCTCGACGGATCCATCGTGTGCAATCTTCGGCATCGCAGATAGAAACGACTTGGCGTCTCAGCACTAGTGGGGGGGAGGCAAGTAACTGAGCACTAGGGGGGGACTGAGTGAAAGCGTTTTAAATTTAATCGCATTGCCCTCAGTGACGCGGCATTCGGCCGAGTTTCCGAGTTATATCGAGAGGCCCTTGTTTACACTAACGCATAATACCTAATTGCGCAACATTGACCTACCCAGACAATCTTACTCATTTAAAGGTATATGGCATGCCATGTTTAAAGCAACAAACAAGTTGTATATGTCACCGTAAAATTGTAAAACTCGTTAGATTATAATCTAACGAGGCATATTGTAAATTGTCGAAACATTGTGAAGCGTTCAATGTTCTGACTGTAAATCTTTGAAATATTCATTGTATTTACGTTTTCTTGTCTCTTTCTTGTAAGTTAGGTTAGGGTTCGACATAAATAATCAGGTAGTGCCTGCCAGAGCTAGGCACTTAGGTTTTATCGGGCTAATATACCTAACAGATTACAATCTACCGAAAAATAATGCAACAGTTTACAATATCGCTAGTTAGATTATAATCTGACGGTTTTACAATTTTACGGTGACATATAGAAATCTTGGAAAACACTTTTTTTTACTTAGGTAGGTAGGTCTTTTGTTTACCTTGACAGAGAGATAATGTCTGAAACGATGACAAGAAGTAAACGTCATTGGTGTAAACTGTAAACATAGTAATAAAGAGACACGTTTATATGTCCAGGATTTGATTTGTTGCCCGATAAGTCAAAAGTTTATTAGTTAGTTTTTAAGCTGCTTTTGTCTATCTGCTACATCTTCACGGCAGAGACAAGTTACCTACATTTGTGCAAAATGTTTGAAGCGAGGGCAGGCATTGGTTAGTTAGAATAAATATTTACTGACTCTCTAGATAAAAAATGAGCTGTCGAATTTCCACTTAGGTAAGCAGTGCTTTTATGCCTCTATGAACTGTCCGCCACTGCGGCTACATTCCGAAGAATAACATGGGCTAGATTTTTTATCCCGAGAAATCATAGCATTCTCACGGTTTTTTCAAATCCTCGCGGACAAAGTAGCGTGCATCTTGTAGTTTTCTGATAAGTATCTACTTAGTTCATAGTAAAGTAAATACAACTTATAGTTCTATCTCGTACTTAAATGAATCGTTCGCTGTTTATTGTAATGAGGTCAATTTCTGAACGATACGTGACAAAAAAGTTATACAAAACTAGCACAATGGGTAACCATTCTAAGTTGTAACATTATTACAATGATTTAATGGTTTTGCTTCTCAATAATTTTGTTAATTAAGCAAGTACTCGTAAAGTTATTATAGCGGAATTTTATATAATAAGTAGGTAAGTAATTATGTATAATGTATTTCACTTACTAAAACTTGTTTTCCGTGAACACAGGGTCATCAAGAAGGACCAAGGCGATAAGAATAAAATTGTTGGGTTAAAACATTATAATCAGGTAAAGTAAAAAGCAATTTTCCTAAAAAGGCTGTAACTGTCTAGTGTCTATAAATCGTAAAGATAGCATTTTTCAATGGCGATAGGTATCGCTTTATTGTCATATGCGTGTACTGTTTTATCGAATTATCATATGGATATTTTATGAACTTTTTATAGCTCTACCCGACACCGCCGTTTTTTAAGTAGAGTCACGACCCACGACAAACAGATAGACCTTTTTTAGGATCTTTCAGGTAGACTAAAGTAATTAAACGATTTGATTGTTTGGAATTTTCTGTAGCTACTTAGTTAAAATTCATTGCAGAAATAAATCATTGAATTATCTCCCAGCATTATCATTCGAACCCAAGCCCGAGTTTCTTCTTAGAACGAGAATGGTCAAAGTCATAATCCACTACGCTGGCCAAGTGTGCAGACACAAGACTTCATACATATTAGAGAAAATTATGGACAGGCATGTCAGTTTCCTCACGACATTTCCATTCTCAGCTAGTAAGTAATTCAATTGCAATTTGCAACGCACGTAACTCCGAAAAGGAAGAGTCGCTTGCTCGGGATCACCATACTATCATACCTTGTACGTAAGTGTTCACCTTTCGAATTGCTGACGAAACTGACAAATGCAAAGAGGGCATCATTAATCGATACCCCAGCATCATCGAAGGGCCTTGACCCGGATCGCATACGTCCTTTTCCCTTACATTATCATGAGTAACACATACGAGGTCAAGGTGATGTTTGGATGGCTCTCGCGAGGTGTTATACCTACCTACTTTTTTTGTTTTCGTCATGCAAACACTTTCAGATTCAAAGTCTCATTATATTTATAATATATTTTATGCTCTTTTTCCCGTTTCGTTTATGGAGGTCGGACGGTGTGAAGTTTGTAAATAAATCGATAAAAATAATTCCAAACGATATGAGACGTAAAACCGTTGAATGAATATCGTTTATAGGCCTATTACACTGCGCGTATCACAGGGACCCTTAACTTGAATCAGTGTAGTGTAATAAGTTTAGGGAGTAATGGGTCCCTAAATTGGTCCTTATTGCTGTGTAATAAGCGACGCTCTAACTAGCGACCACTAACTAGCGTGTAATAGGCCTACTGCATGGCAGAGTCGTAATTTTTTTATTTGATATTCGATCACAGCCTAGCCCTTGACTGCGATTTCACACTAGCTGACGTTACGAGGAAGTCTTAGATGAGGTAAAGCGGGGTAAGCTACCGTCATATTCCGTAAAAGCTGTATCAATCATTGCTACAATCTCAATATTGTTGAGATTTACTGAATTTATGGTAATATTCCTGTGACAAGATTTTTAATAAAATCAGGTGCTTGCGACCGGTGTTTATTGTAATTTTTCTACTAAAAAGTTTGTACTTGTAATGGTGTGCATGTTTTTGTATTGTAAAGGCTTCTGAAAGGATAGCGACTGTTTTATAGAACCCGTTATTAACACCCTAATTTAATACAATGCCGCGTAGTATTCGTCCAGGTATAACTATCTATAAATCTGCCATTTATTCCAGTTAAGTGCAATTCCGTCTGGTTCTACATCAATCTTACTAATATGTATTATAAATGCGAAATTTTGGATGGATGCATGTATAGATGTATGGATGTTTGTTACTCAATCACGCCCCAACGGCTAAACGGATCTGGCTGAAATTTGGCACAGAGATAGATTATAGTCTGGATACTTTTTATCCCGGAAAATTAAGGAGTTCCAGCGGGAACCAAAAAACCTCGATGCACGCAGACGAAGTCGCGGGCATTCCACTACAGCCCATTAACGTCCCACTGCTGGGCACAGGCCTCCACTTTCATAGGAGAGAGGGAAATTAGAGCTTAGACCCACCACGCTGCTCCAAAGCGGGTTGGCGGGCTTTAAAGACTATTATCATGTTACAGTGATAATAGCCGGGACCGACGGCTTAACGTGCACGAGGCACGGCGGTGAAACACCGCCAACTTCCTAACTCCGGGCAAGTACTGGGAATTTCTAATCCGAAAAACCCGATGCTTAATTATGGCCCGACCCGGGACTCGAACCCGGGACCTCGTCGGCCGCTGTCAAACATGCTAACCACTAGACCAACGAGGCAGTATGCTAGCCATAAAGGTGAGGTTGCAATCAAGCGCAAATATGTCACCAATCAATCAATCATTTCCTACTTCAAAGTAGCGACAAGAAAATGATGGATCTGTCGGAGTGGTTCTATGTATTCTGGTCATATTAAGAGCCGTTACGTCTTCTATGTATGGAACCGCACAGGGAAGTTAGCGATCACTATTATAAAGAAATTCACTCAATAATTACATTGGATATTAGAAACAGTTGCAGATTTTTTTTTAACCACTACAAGTTAGCCCTTGACTGCAATCTCACCTAATGGTAAGTGATGATGCAGTCTAAGAGGGTAACCTGTTAGGGGCATGGCAGTTATATTAAACCCATCCCCCTATTGGGTTTCTTACACGGCATCGTATCGGAACGCGTAATCGCTTCGCGGCACGTCTTTGCCGGTAGGGTGGTAACTAACCACGGCCGAAGCCTCCCCACCAGACCAGACCAGGGAAAATTCAGAAATTATAAATTCCCAAATTGACCCCGCCGGGAATCGAACCTGGGACCTCCGCACGTTAAGACAACAGCGCTACACACTGCGCCATGGAGGTCGTCAAAATGATAATTGTTAAGTGGAGGCGCCTCACAATTAAAGCGGTACATTAGGCGAGCGAGTGTGCCTCTTTACGTCTGTCAGATACTCGTATGTAGGTCGAGAATCTAGATAGCAGAGGATATCTTTATAGATTACTTTTAAATTACTGACAAATAGTCCTTATTTTCTGTGAATGAAAAGTGTAACTTGTGTTCTCAATTCTCATGCTACGTCATTTCTTATCCGAATCGCTAAAATATATGGCTTCCGTGTTCCATTCTGATTTCAATATCATACAAATATTATAAATGCGAAACTGTGTTAGTTTGTCCTTCAATCACGTCGCAACAGTGCAACGGATCGATGTGATTTTTGGCATGGGTATAGTTGAGGATCTGGAGAGTGACGTAGGCTATAATGGGTTTAATTAATATATTTGTGGCGGTCTTCGTAGTCCGCACATAATCCAATAGATGGCATTACTAGTACGATTCACGCGACCACGAAGAGCCCAACTCACAATTACGAAGCGTTCTCTGAATTACGCTATATATACGACCTCCAAAGATGAACGGTCGGACCAGTGGTCCCCGAGCACATCACCCGCTCGGAGGATGATCATCCTTTGTTACGGTCGAGCCATATCACCTGCTCCCGTACATATTATATAACTGTCATACCCCGAACAGGTTAGCCCGCTACCATCATAGACTGCATCATCACTTCCCATCAGGTGACATCGCGGTCAAGGGCTAACTTGTAGTGGATAAAAAAAAAACAGACGCGCTCGCAGTCGCGGTCACCGATATGTGGGTCAAGATAAGAGTGCGTCTCTCCCGACGTCCGGAGCAGCGCTTCTACGCGCGCTAATAACCTTACTTAAAGGTCTATTACAATGCACTTTTCACAGGCAGTGGCGTGCAGTTCATAGAGGTGTGAAAGCACTGCTTACCAACAAACCAAAAAGGGGCTAATTTTTTATCAAAACAGCTAGTAAATGCCTACCCTAGCCTCTAAACCTGTGCACGCCACTGTTCACCAGGACCCTTACACTTGAATCAGTGTAGTGTAGTAAGATTTATCCTTATTGCTGTGTAATAAGCGACGCTCTGACAAGCGGCCACGCCCACCCTTCCACAGGGCCCTGTGGAAAGTGCAGTGTAATAAGGCCTATTACCTAGCCGCTGAACCGCGAGCCGCGACACGGAATAGTCCTTAATCAACAGGTCAGAATTAAAATAAATTTAAAAAACACGACTGCCCTGCCAAAAAACGAACTAAAAAGTTAAAATTCTAAATTGATTTAATTAAATTAGAATCTTGTTCACATTTTTATTAAATTATATTTTTTTGTGAATCACTGGATATTGAACTATAGTTTTATTTATTTTTGGAATCTACTCATCATTTTCTAGATGTTGATTGTATATGATTGATATTAATACTATTTTCGTTTTTTTTTCAAATTTAGTCTTTAATGCAGGACCATGGTCACTGCATCAATTTTTTTTAAATTTTACTAGCCTATGCCACCCGGAGTAAGCTAGGGATTCTAACGATACCTCATTTATCAAAATCGGTTCAGGCGTATAGAAGTTATGGTGGAATATACAAACTCACATACATACATACATGAACCCTGAAAACAATATACTCCTTTTTTTAGGCAGTCGTATAAAAAAAACCTAAGTCCAAGCCGAGGACATCAATTAAGGCTACGTTCGCGCAAAAATATTCGCGCGCATTTTATTCTCGCTTATTAAATTTGGCGTACAGATTTCATATCAACCCAACAATTTATTATATTCAGCGAATTTTCATTTTTAGCGGACGACATCAAGCCACACGGAGTGAAAAAAGTTCCTAAGACGACAAGGTACAAAATCAAAACATGAAGCATAATAAGGCATTGTGAATTCTATTCCGAAAATAGCTAATGACGAGCTTAGCCCGTGGGCTCCTATAGCGTACCAATTGGAATATTAAACAATGAATGTTATGTACTCGTACCTCATAGACTATTGCAACACGTCCCGTTAACGCTACTTGTACTGATTAAAACTAAACGAACATTGTCCAAAAGGAAAAGTGCCTTCGGTCTGAAAAAAATGATACTCTGTTATAAGGCTCATAGATATTAAAAAAGTTTACTGCACTTTGATAAGCACTACCATTAACAGTCAATCAAAAATCAGTAGAACGAAATTACTTGTATCATAAATGGTCGTGACCCCTACCATTGTGATTAACGAGTTTATTTCAACCAATGAAGAAAGTAACTAACATTAATCCCCAGCGTAGAAAAGCGTAAACCAAATTTTTGCATTTTTGTTTCTTTTTTATCCAATTCGCAGTCAAGTTAGCCCTTGACTGCGATCTCGCCTGGCTAACCTGTTACGGTCTAAGGTATGGCAAATGGCAATTATATTAAACCCTAATTGATTTCTACACCGCACAGTACTGGAACTTGGCGGTACATCATTGCCGGCAGGGTGTAACTAGCCTCTACCGAAGCCTCCCACCCAACCAGAGATAATTCAGAAATTATACATTACTGTGGATCAAACCCGGATCCACCCGATTATAAGACCACAACCACTATGACTGCACTACACTGTACCGTCCACTCTAGCGTCAGCAACATGTCTGATGCTTTACACTGTTACAACTTCAGGTTATTATAATATATATTTTAATATAAATATTAAATGAAACTATAGTATAAGAAAGGGTTATCCAAAACTATACCTAAGCGAAGCCAGGACGCGACCTGATAACTAAAATATTGTCCTCGATAAAATGCACTTTAACATCATCGTATAAATTATTTTAATATAAACGAGTAGGTATTCAGTATCGAGGTCGTCCTTGATAACTAACTCAGATTGTGGGAAGTGTCCTTCACCTAGATCCTGGCGTACCTAACTAGTGCTTACCTAGTTACTTAGAAAACGACCATAATGTTTCGCTCTCAAAGTACTCTATTACAGGCCTGCGCAATAAATCTTTCCCGGTTAATATTATTATTAACAGCGAGAGAAAGCAAGTATTCTTGGGTAAGAGGTAACATATTTAGTCGTATTTACTTACCTATGTCTGTTTTACGAATATTATCGGTGGAATCAGTTTCGCAAGCTCTCTTGCCTACAATCCTTTCTTCCTACTCTCTACACTAACCGATAACTTTGTCCGATAACTTTGTCAAAAACTTGACGACCGTGAAGTTAGTGAATAAATTGAAACATAATTTTCGCACACGACAGATACTGATAAATAATAAATATGCATGACCACATAAGGTTACCGCGTCAGCTGATAAGAACTGTTATCTACGCTCCTAGGTAATCAACGCTGACAGTGAACGTCAAGGCGTTGGAAAATTTGTATTTACTTACTGTTTTGTATATACAACTAGGTTGTTGAGTAATTAAATATATTGATAATGTGTATATTTTATTGATTGACTCGTTATTCAATTTGTATTTTATTTATTTACAAGTTATTTTATTTGGTTACCAGTTTGATTTATACAGGACAGGACTAACAGCTATCATGTCAGCTATTTCCCCAAAGAACTTTTACTTAATCGTAACTTGACTCGATTCTCTCGTGTACGTTTTGGGTACATCCGAATAAAATTAAGTGAAATGAGGAAATATGAAGGACTATTAAATTGAAATATGAGTATACGTAAGTAACACATAATAGCCATAGTTGACTTCCAGAAAATAGACTTAAAAACTACAATTTTATTATTCGCGTTGCCCGATTACGAGATGACTTCAATGTAGACTGTAGGGATATTCTTGTTTGCTTGGGTTTGTATGGACATAAAGGATAACTTGGGGACGGTGGGGTATTGTGAATAAGTGAACAAATCCGAACCGGTCAGCGCATAATACCACCGGAAAAGTCCGCTGAAAAATTAAGCCGGCGTAATTTTCAGTCACCATCCGAAATTTCGCGGCGAGTAGGTAGTTACGATTTCAAGTCAGTATATTCATGAAAAATTTTATTTGGCCTGTCGTTAATTTTACCCCCAGGAAATTTTACGAAATTATACCCGAAGGATGCGGGGGCTGGTCAGGTAGTGGTTTATACGTATATCAAGATATGTAATAACAGTGTTATCATATCGTAGCGTCGTCGTCGTCGTGAAATGATGCATGAAAATTTAACAAATGAAATTCAAGAACGATATCGTATGTAAAAAATACAAGAAAGGCTAATTGTTAGGCTCCAAAGCATCACTGGTATATTCTTTGTAGTTATGAGACTCCATTCAGCGGGAAAGTGGAAGCGCCTGTTTGCTCAGATATAAAGAGTAGATTGGGCGCGGAACCACAGGGCATGAATAACTGAACGAATTCGAAACATACCGGAGCATACCGACATGTTGGCGCCCGAAAACTACATCTAGCCAGACTATAAAGCCTGTTTAATTTTTGGTACGAGTGTCCCTATGATGGGATAAGACTTAGGAGATTAATCGATTTATCTCCATTACTTGTAGGGCGACATAAGCTGAAAAATACATAGAAATTTGTCTAATAGAATGATATTTTTCTTTAAATTGTTAGGCTCAGTCTGAAAGAGGCAATAATTTTGTACTCTACAGCTCCGTGTGGTCGAGAGGTGGCAATACTGGTCTATGGTACTCTAACCAGTATTTCTTTCTAATAAAATGAAACTTAAGTTATGAAGATCAGGACTTTGCTAGGTATGCTTATAACGTATAATTAAATAACCTGCATAAGTTATCCTACTTTCGGCAACAGGAAGTTCTCACAAAAACAAAGTAAACAAAATTACCTATATTACTCGGATCTGTGACTCGGACCAAGTGTCAAAAGCTTTCTCACAACCAAACTTCTCTTTCAAACCAAACCAGACTTTACTCTTGTGCATGATTGTGCTTTACATCTTTTGAGCAAATATCTATACTTCTTTATCTATACTAATATATAAATGCGATGTATGGATGGATGTTTGTTACTCAATCACGCCCCAACGGCTGAGCGGATCTGGATGAAATTTGGCACAGAGATAGATTATATTTGGAATAACACATAGGCTAATTTTTATCCCGTAAAATTAAAGAGTTCCCACGGAACCGAAAAACGAAGTCGCGGGTAGCTAGTACGTAATAGATTGTGGTTAATTATTAAGTATTATTTATCACAAAGAGAATTAGAATAGACTAATTCGTGTGCTAAAAGGACTGTAATAATGATTCGGAACAGTAATTTTTGTATGCGTCGCGATATATTTGTACTGAAATACGAAGCTATTAATTCGTAATCTGGGACAGCAAAAAATAATTTTAATCGCTAAATCTAGTCGACATTTGAGACAGCTTCATCCGTAGAATGTTAACAAACAAACAAAATAGGTACGCCTGTCTGCGATTTGATTGCGGAAGAAATATTGGGGCAAAATTAACGCGGAACACCTACTTTCACAATGGATACGGAATATAAAGTACCCATTTAAGCACTTAGATAATAATATGCCAGTTTAAGACTGCTATGTGAAACATAAGCCCGGTTATATACTTACTGAAGAAGGTAAAGGTAGCATATTATCACATTTGTACTAGGATTTTCAATAGAATCAGCTTTCTGATCTGGTGGTAGAGTCTTGACTCTTGACTTATCATAAGTGACAAGTTATCCTACTTCACCTTTTTTTTTATTGCGAGATAGGCTTGCGCTTGACAACTTCATGCTCAGTGCAGATAAGGTTTAGGTGGAAACGCGCTTGCCTAGAAGATGCCTTTTCACTCTTGCCTTGAAAGTACCTAAGTTATACGTGACCTACGTTACCTACGTGAAATAAATAAATAAATCATTTATCATTCTTGTAGGATCCAAGCTGGCATGCTTCACGCACTAAAAACGAGATAAGAGAGTCAATCCAATTAGCATTGCGAAATTTACAGATACAATTTTTTTTTTATTGCGTGATAGGCTTCCGCTTGACGACAACCATGCTTAGTGCAAAGCAATGATGAGGTCTGGGTTGGAACGCGCTTGCCTAGAAGATGCCTATTCACTCTTGCCTTGAAGGTACTTAAGTTATAAGTGGCAGGAAACACGTGCACTGGGAGGGTGTTGCACACCCTAGCGGTTCGTATCAGAAACGTCGAGCAAAACAACAAATTGAACGTCAACAATGAAGAATGTAATGTAATCAAGTAAGAGACTGATTCGCCTAATAGTTAATAACCAGTAAATTGACTTAATTAGGTAGCTACCATACCCTATTATACTGACAGAATCTATCCTCGTAAAATAAGAAAACTTATTTAAATTTTAGACTCACAAGTCAAAACGAAACCGTCGTTACTCGTAAGTACTTGGGGAACATAGAAATATTCTTCAAGTACTTACTTAATTGTTTAATTAGATGACACAGTTACCGGTAAGCGGTGTTAAAATCTTCAAAGAAAGTTAAGTTATTACGTGTTCGACATCGCGAGCATGCGAACCAGGTAGGTAGATAATAGATATTAGTTAGAGACCTCAAGCTTCAAGTTTGGGAAAGTTACTATGAGTTACACGGCCATTCATAAACTGTTGAATGAGCACAAGACCGCCCGCGCACCGCTGTGCCGGGCCGGCCTAACTGTCACGTCACCGATTCGATTCTTTAATCTCGATCGTGCACGTAGACAATGCCGTGAACTTCATAGAGGCATAAATACACTGCCCGCTCATTTATTTATTTATAGCAGTCATGTCTTACTAATACAATGTTCTTAATATAATTAGCAGTTAGCTTGCATGGACATGAGGCCCTGTCAGGGCGTTGCTAAATGTTAACATTATTATTACCTAATTATATATAATTAATTATTATTATTAATTTATTTAGCACATAATACATGTAATATACAATATAATTATAATTATCTACTTACAAGTATAATATGTGACAATACATATTTTTATATTTAATTTAATTTAATATATCATGTTATTGGAGTCTATTCATTTAAAAAATCTTTAACACTGTAAAAACATTTTTGTAAAAGCCATTCTTTTAATTTTCTTTTAAATGTTGTCATTTTGATCTCGTCAGTTATGAAATTTGGGAGTTTATTATAAATGGTTACGGACCTAAAATGTGGACTAATTTGCGTTAACGTTATGAGGTTGTAGTTGGGTACAACCAGTCTCTTTTGCCTGCGTGAAACTCTGTAATTTTGTGCTTTCGTAGGTTCTAGAAAGGTGTATGTTTTTCCTGACACGTCAGGACAGCTCAGGCTTCTGCTTGCAAATATTTCAGTTTGATTTATTCCACTACAAGTTAGTAGCCTTTGTCGGCAATCTCACATTGATGACTATTGAATGAAAAAAAACTTTTTTATACAGGAAAAAACTTTCCTCATCGCAATGTATTAAGGGGAAGACAATGCCGTTAACTCCATAGAGACAAAAATACACTATCGCCACTGTGACAACCATTAACAGTCAATCTGATGCAGCCTCTTGAAGAATTTGTGCATCTGCCCCTTGGTTTAACCTTTTATTAAAGTTTTGGGAATGACAAAAGCAACATAATATCTATTTATTTTTGACATTTATTTAGTTACTTATTTTTTTGTGTTTAAAGCAAGCAACCAGGCCCATAGAAATTTAAATTTATCTAATAATATAACATACAAAAAAAAAAAAAACAATCAAATAAATATTATAAATGTGAAAGTTTGGATGGATGGATGGATGTATGGATGGATGTTTGTCCTCAATCACGCCTGAACGGCTGAACGACTCTGGATGAAATATGTCACATAGATAGATTATAATCTGGAATAACACATAGGCTACTTTTTATTCTGGAAAACTAAGGAGTTCCCGCAGGTACCAAAAACCTCAATTCACGCGGACGTAGTCGCGGGTAGTAGTAGCTAGTAGAATATACATATGAAAAAAATAATATATACTTTTTATAAAATAATGGAGATTCTTGGTCTTGCTTCCCTGAAGTGGCACTAATCTATGTCCTCAGGCCAAATATCTGAGCTGAGAAGAGAAACACACTTTTACACCAGGCCGAACGTACTAGCTGAAGTAAGTTGTCCTGCTGGATTCTCCAGGCTATATATTATCTCCAGATTTAGGGCTATCTATCTTTGAAAACCTATTTCAAAGCAGTAAGTAAATATTTATAGCTTAATGGTCTTCTTTGCCCTGTTCTGGAGATTGTTGCTGATTTAAAGAGTGAAAGGAATAATGAAGAAATCTAAGAACTATAAGTAATTCCTGAGAGTTATCCATGTTTTCATAAATGATAAATGATTTATTTATTTCATGTAGGACAACTTGTGTCACTTATGAAACGTTAAGACTCTACTACCGGTTCAGAAAGATGATTCTACTGAGAAGAGCCGGTAAGAAACTCAGCAGTTGCTCTTCTCATAGAAAAGAAAAGGTTACAATATGTAGACAACACAACACACACATTACAAGTATTTCACTGACTTGTGCGTCACTGGATGCGAGGCCGGTTGCTTCCATGCAACTTTGTCGTTAATAAAATCATCAATAGTGTAATAACATCGACTTAACAAATTCGTTATTAACAGATTGTACAAATCAATTATTGTATACAACTACTTACTAAGTACTTCAAGCTATAACTAGTCGCTATCTCTTCCTATCCTAATATAGTTTTTTATTTACTGTTTATTTTCTTTTCCATCCTATTTATTTACTGATTTTCAATTCTATGTAAAAAAGTGCGAAAATCAGCCCTAGTCATCTATCTCTCTCGCACACAATTGGGGAGTATGGGGAGGGAAAGAGACAAGGTAGTTGTTAAAGCTCATAATAGGAATGCATCAGTATTACAAAACTATGGTTACCCACTGCAGTTATGGATGCATCTTAGTTTTATGCCCAAATAGCTAACACGGCAGATTTCATTTTATTAGAAAATTGCTGTTGGTTCATAAATAGTACTTATGTACATTTAAAGTATTCTTTTGTAAGTAAGGCTCTACTCATTAAGTGAAGGTCAAAAAATTATAACCCATATAAAATGATGCATAGTAATTAAAAGTAACAGAAGTAGGTCTTCAGGTCACTTTAGCTATTAGTAGTTAGTAACTACTTCGGCACTAGTATAATGGGCTTAGAGATTGTAAACAAAATTAAATTGGCTCCTTTTTAGAAATAAATAAACAGATACATCTGTATAAATTACGACTTATTTAAGTAGTACTGTGTGAAGTGTGGTGCTCACATTTGGAGTTTGCTCTACAAAAACAATGAAAGACATTAATTGAATTTTGTTAAAAAATCGAGCTAAGTGCGATCAAAAGTGTATTGAACCCGCGCAATGTCAGCCTAGTAGGTCGATGCGTCACCGGCGGCGACCCACGATCGGGCAATGTAAACGAAAGCATTCCTCACAACAAAAGGAGCTGTGTCCGCGAACGTCGCATAAATAATTAGACAATAAGCAGGCAGGGCAAGAAGTCGGTAATTTGTATCGCTCGAGAGTCGATAGGCGGAGCAATCGGCGGCTCGAGCGACGTCGAGGGAGACGGTTGCAGGCGCGCGCCGCGCTCGAGATGTGGCAACGCGGCAGCCGTCAGGTGGAAATGGCGCCGCCGGCCTGCTCTCGCGAGGACGACCGACCGCCCCCACCCTCCTCACACCCGACCCTCGACCCCCCGTCTCCGCTCCACCCGCCGCTAATCCTCGACGGAACACAATCTGATAAAATTCGCGCCAGCTACGAATGTTGTTACGCAAAGCGACTCCACACTACAACACGACGATAATGAATGACCCGACCGTTTCTTTAATACATAAACATTAGCGCTCTATCATACATTATGTCGCAGTGCTGAATTGAGCGTAGAAGAATGCAAGTAATATGAAAGTTATTTCCTCGACCTGGCGAAACTAGTCTCGCGAACGCATTACGGTCCGCGTTACGGCCAGGTGAATTCAAAATGACCTCTATGGGCCTGTGGCTTCTTGCGGCCTCGCACGCTGAAAGCGATGACATTTTGTGGGATAGCAACACGACATGATTCCAAAGCTGGGAATACGATGCCAGGATGACTAACGGTCGAGCGTCATGTACAGACTAAGCATGAAATCTTCCATACAAAATATTTAACGCAATATATCGATTCCATTGCTGTATTACCATTAAGGTGATTTTTGTTTAACAGCATCGAGTAACGATAATTGGACCGTTTGGATCGTAGATTTATTGTTGACTTACAGCAAAATGGAAGATACGATTGCGTTAAACGAAAGCACACAATAACATTACTGCGATAATCATAATGATTTCGAAAGAAAAGTACCTACGAGTTCTTTCATCAATGTAAAAGTGACTTACCAAGGCGAAGAAGTTTGTGTGGCAATCCTCGAGACTTGCACCGTTTGTTTGGTGATTTTGATGCGTCATGGTAGTCCGGGACACTTCATTTTCATTTCACAACACTAAAAACTGATTCAATCTTAAAGAAACCACTCAAAATCTTAAAATCATCACCGACATTTAGTGAAGTTTTCACCTTTCAATGGCGACTGGAAAATGGCGGATAGGAAACAACAACCCAAGCCGATGCTAGCGCACTGAACGGCACCAATAGGAACTAATTTCGTCCAGAAATTTTCAACAGTTCCTTTCTACGCATTGAATAGGGCCTTGAAGAATATTCTCTAAGAATATATTTTTAAGCAATTTCGTATCGAAAATAAATTTTAATATTTGTATAACGTTGTTTAAATTAAATGGTGATTAACCTCTTAAAAGGCCTATTTTAAAAAAAAGGCAATTTTGACTTTGAATTATGCACCATATGCTTAAAATGGAACGTCCCTTAATGTGTTTTATTATGAAAAGCTAAAGTCAAACGTATTTCTATTTTCTAATTTCTAATGAATTAATTATAAGATACAGATTTGCAGAAGTATTTAAAGACCAACAGCGTATTTGCAAGAGGAAGTTCAAATTATTAATCAATAATGTTAAGGAATTTCTTACGCACTACGACATATAAAAATTTTCAGGTTATAATTTGTTACAAATTACAATACCCCGACTGATTTTTCCATTTACTAATGATTTTTGCGTTATTTAACAATGATATTCCTATTCCAGATAATATCCGTTAGACATAAACAAGCTAAGTTCCCAAAAATTGATAAGAAACTACAGGCTGCCGCTGAATCACTTGCTTCTAGAGGGTAAAAGAGTTTATTTACCTATTTCATACTAGATGATGCCCGCGACTTCCTCCGCGTGGTGTTTTGGTTTTTTGACTACCGTGGGAAATTTTTAATTTTCCAGGATTAAAGGTGGCCTATGTCTATCCCCATGTCAATCCCCAGGATGCAACCTATCTCCTTACCAAATTTAATCAAAATCGGTTTAAAGTTGGACCGTGAAAGCATATTAGATAGACACACTTTAGCATTTAGTCACTATGGATTTATTCTATGGATTCAGATGCAAGATAAGATTAAAATATAATCTTGTATTTCTTATTACAAATAATCAGCAATTACTTCACAGAAAGAAAGTTAATTCATAGAAAATGTTATTCCCTTTTTTATGCCTTTTTGAAATAAAACTATCAAAATAATTTTCTTTTTCTAGGTTCCTTCGTCCAAATAAGCCATGGGACCCTCCAGCAGACATAAATGAGACTATAGCTAAGATATGTTCTGAAAATGGACTCAGAAATGATAGCGAGTTGGATTCTCTTGATGTCAAGTTTACTGTACTAAAGGCATGTTTTGATGAAACAGGGCACAGTGTACCAAACTCCCTATTGCATACCATTGAGACTGTGGGTAGGTGACTACTGAGTAGTAAAGACAGAAGTTAAGAAAATAAATTATTCTTAACTGTTATGCAGTTTGTCAGTCATGATTATAATCCACTAAATATCTGAGAATAATTGATTTATGTGTGTGTATGATGAATTGTTAAACCTAAAAGTCAATAATCTAAATCTCTTATCCTTAGTCAAGTTATATGTGGTAACCGGCTACATTACTATATTTTGATTAATGAAATGGGGTCAGAGACCTTGTAATTCAAGAAGAGATAATAAGATAAGAGTTAATAAACTACACTCATCAAAATGTGTAATTGTGGCTAATTATTCTACTAGCTGATGCCCGGGACTTTGTCTGTGTGGAATACGGGAATATTTAAATGTCCATGGGAACTTCTAAATTTTCCTGAATAAAAAGTAGCTTATGTCACTTTCCAGGTCCTCCAAAAGTTATACCCATGTAAAAAATCATGTCTATCTGTTGCAGTGTGATTGAAGGACAAACCAATAAACCAACAAATAAACACACTTTCACATTTATAATATTAGTATGAAGTCAAAGTAAAGTGGGTACTAACATCTTGTCTACTACTATATCAACTATTATTATCTGTTCCATTTCCTCAAAAGTACAATAACCCAATGGAAAGCCGGCAATGTATCCTTGTTATCTTGTAATTTTATTTATTTGTAAGAGATTATTTTATACAAGCATAAATTGAATAGTGAATGAATTGAATTGAGTGGAGAAGTTTCCATTTATTTTTAACCAACTTCCAAAAAAGGAGGAGGTTCTCAATTTGGTGTGCATTTATTTTAAATGTATGTTGGTGCATATCTCTGTGGTTTCTGAACCGATTTGAAAAATATTTTTTTCAGTAGTAAGAAGAGGTGGTCCCAAAAAAAAATCTGACTCCAAATCCTCAACCCTGACACTAAAAAGTTAGAAAGAAAAATTATTTCCAAAAAACCGACTTCAACATAGTCTGTAGAAATCAAAATAATTTTTTACTTTACAGTGGCTTTGGAAGTCAGTTTTTGGGAAAGAATTTTTTGTGTACTAAGTAAAATAAAATTTAAATAAAATAAACAAATATTAAAGAATCATAAAAAATAACTCAAGAAATTAAAAAGTTCTGGAACTTTAAAATTGCTTTTGCAAGAATAATTCCTTTACACAAATAATTTCTGCTTATTTAATTTCTCAGTCAATTATTGATGCATTTTAACTGAGTTATTATTTTTGATCGATATATTAATTTTAAAACATCATGAAACTAGACCATTGAAAGATGAATTGATCTCTGTTGCTTCAAATTTTTTATGGGCAGCTATCCCTTAACATCACAACTGTTATGAGGATACACATGACATTTTTTTGCCTTTTACATAATTATATTGAAAACAGTGAGTCACACTTTCAATATTTGAAGAATTAATTTTTACTCATTTTCAGATGACCTCAAGCAGTTTTATAACACCCCTGTTGATACAAAGACTCCATTTGACAGTTTGAAGAAAATGGATCTGCCTAAGAATTTACATATTCAAGAGGACTATGTCCGCTTCCATCCAGGTAAGCCTAAGGGTTGACACTAAGACCTGCGGTTGTGCATGTCCACTCTGGACGTGCATTGTAAAATTGTGAATACACATCACACGCACTCGCGTCAATCAGCGCTGCTCATATTATTTACAATAAAGATGTGAGCCTGCACCTGCGCGAGTTTTAACTTATGTCTTAAATTAATTGAAAAGGCTTTAATTTTAGGCCACTATGCAGAATAAATTAGTCAACCTGCATTATCGTCATCATTTAGAAACCCTAGTATGAATGCCATTCCCTCTGATATTTGAGTGGTTGACCACTTAGAGGGTTATTACCACAAAAACTTTAGGGGTGGTGTAAGTATTCACAGGAATAAAACCTTATCGAAAATTTTTGTATTGAGATTTCTTGAACTGCAGTTATTTCATTGCAAGACATATTTGGTTCCCTTGTGCATTGATTAAGTGTTATTATTTGTTTCAGATAAAGATACCCTGTTCAATGGAAAGTCTGTGTTCCCAAAAAGCTCAACCATAGTGTCTGGTCTGAAAACAAGAAAAAAATATGAAGGCTATACTGCTAAGAGGTCTTGGCCTTGAACTTAGTCATAATTCATATTACATGTTTATAGCTGTTAGATAATAAATATTATGTTATGTAAAAAAATAATAAAGAAATTTTAAAAATTGATTATTTTTTATTTATTTACATCAACTAAAATCATTTATAGGATGTCTGATGTTTGTACCATCTATGCTTTCTGAATTCGGGAAACCCTAGCGCTTAAGCTAACCTCGTTCTTGCACGTATCGAGCAGTTGGTTGAGCCAGATTGTTGTCTTAGAGAAAGCGTTTGACACTGTGGATTGGTCTGATTTGTGGTCAAGCCTAACACGCCTCTGCGCTTAAGTTAGCTTAAATGATACAATAAAATAAAAAAGGAACAATCATCGATTTGTATAACTGTTTACCATAGCACTTGCCGGGTTGTTTTTTACGGGAGTTAAGCAGGGATGGTTCCTGTCACCACTACTATATTTTTTGGTCAAGGCTAAGGTGATGCGTAAGGTCAGCCGATCATTATAATAATTAACGACGTCGCGGTTCGTAATGTGCTAGAGTTAGTTGATCAAATTGCTGAATTGCAACATCTAAGTCGCCAATACAGAAAAACTATCTCTCTCTGTGTGTGTGCTCTCTGCTTTCTCTGGCCATATAAGATTAGTGGGAAACATGGCAAGAAAATATCTAATTATCTAGTAAGTGAGGAAAAGGAGATGATGATGGGTCGGGCACATTTTACATAGAGAAGATCTTCGTAGCCGTAAGAAGAGCCTTTGGATACTGCGTCGACACTGGAAAATTCCTGCTGCGTTCATCTTCATACTTCAAGACTTTGGAAAGGTTTTGATGATCCTCGTAGCGCGAGAATCATACCTAGTGATTACTAAGTAGAACCACGAAATAGTAATGACCTACTTAAAGACTGAATCTGTAGTCTCTCTATGAGAGGTTGAGAGCCAAGGAACTTGAGAACTGAGCAGGCATTTTAATTTAGGTCTTTCTTTTTACCTGAGAATTGAGATATAATCTCAATATATATAAATCACGTGTCACGTTGTTTGTCCGCCATGGACTCCTAAACTACTTAACCGATTTTAAATTAAATTTGCACACCGTGTGCAGTTTGATCCAACTTGAAAGATAGGATAGCTTACATCTCAATCCTCGCGGACGGAGTCGCGGGCATCAGCTAGTATATTAAATGCCAACAAGGAAAATGTGTGCTCATCTTTATCACGTAAAAAACCTGAACCTCAAAGGAAAGGATGTAATAACTACATTGATTACTGAACGTTCCCAAAACATAGAACATGACAATGACATTGACATTTGAAAGCTGTTTGAAAGGAGGTTTGACATTACGCACCCGAACATTCGTGAGCAATTTCCAAAAATTTCGATTCGAAAGGAAATATTTTGAAGAAAATGATTGTATTTATAGCTACAATTTAATTATCAAATGAAGGAATGATCGTAGCATATGAAAATGAATATCCTACTAATATTGTGTTTTATTTTTATCGTTATATATTCTTGTGTTTCCTGGTAAGTAGATATTTGTTTTCAATGTTTGTTTTGTTTTACTTTCATGTTAAAATTGCCGGGAATTCTAGTATTATAGATTAATTACCCTGATATTCTGGACTCACTCTTAAGAATCTCTTTATGACTCCCAAAGACATAAATTTAAGTAGCCTGTTTTGGTTTGTTTTAATGAACTTTCTTATTAGACTAATAATGATGATTGGGTCTAAAGATACCTAGAAGTTAGTTGAACAATTCGACCCAAAGGTCTCGGTCATATTTAGTTACATTTACTATGATTAACTAATGTTTTTAATTTGGATAGCTTTATTACACATACTTATACAACTCAGATGCACAAACTTAAAATCTTAGCATTCCTGCACATTGTGGTTCAATACTATAATTGAAATATTTTAAATGTTTAAGTTAGTATTAGAATTTTAATTAAAAAAAAGTGAACGTTGAATTAAAATACTTCAGGTTGTTACCAGCTTTGCTGTCATGGCTTTTCAAAAGGAAATTTCATATCAAACTAAAGATTGGTAGAATTGCTGTGCCGAAGTTGATTTTACGGGATGTGAGCTTGTCCAAAGATGGCTATTCTATAGTAAGTATTTATTTTATTAAAAGTTAATTGTCTTATTTAATTTGTTTTGGAACCATAGAAAGGACATGACCAGTAATTGCCCTCCGATTCGGGACAATGCACAGGATTTCCGTTTTTACAGTAAAGTTTAAAAATTCAAAACAAAATTATTATGGATTTATTATTCCAAATAAGGTAAGGATTCAAATGACAAAAAAAAAACAGTACATTTATTGTTTAAATCTTGAGCGTCCGCTTTCCTCTTTAAGCACTACTCCATTTTGACACTCCATTATATCCATGCCTAATAATAATCTTGTAACCCTACATGAATACCATTTAAGTACCTTAGTCATTATATTATGAATGATTTATTTTTGATCAATTAAATAGTAATGAAAAGGACATGTATGTTTTGTTTATAATTATTTTTATTTTTTGACAAGTCTCAAACTAATAGATCGAACAAAGCATTTTGAAATACTGCGTTTAAAGGAACACCCTTTCAAGTTGCATATGCTGCCATCTGTGGTCGAATAGTTGAACTTGTTAACCAAAAGTAGTGAGGAATACTTAAAAACTTTTCTAGACTCACCACAATAACTAGCGCCATCTAGTGTGGGAAAGCAGTTTTTGGTGAAACTTTTTTTATTTATTTTCTCAGTTTTCAGAGCCTTCAGACTCCTGAAACTTTTTTATTTGAAAACTATAAAATATAACAATTACAATAATAAAGAAATAATACTTGAAAATATTTTTTTAGACTCGCTCAACACAATAAATAGCGCCATCTAGTGTGGGGAAGCAGTCTTTTGGTGAAACTTTTTTTGTTCATTTTCGCAGTTTTCCGAGCCTTCAGACTCCTGAAACTTTTTTTTCTGAAAACAGTGAAATATTACAATTACAATAATAAAGAAATAAAATTACTGTAATATTAAATTTGTATTAAAAATACTGTAATATTTTTAGCACATCGAAGAAGTTTCGTTCAGAAGTAGTTTCTTTAACTCGGAAATCAACAAATTACTATCTGTGGTGATAAAGAACCTAGAGTTAACCAACAATGCTGAGGAAAAGAGGAGTGCTGTAGTTGAGACTATTTTGAAGCCTCTGCTATCTAAACAGAATTCAACCTCCAGGTCAGATGGACCCAATGATGATGGAAATAACTGGAATAGTTTTAATAGAGATTTGTCTGCTCTGGGAAAATCTAAGTTATTGGACTTCAGGCATAAAAAGCTACCGCCAAGTCTTATTATGTTTGCACAGGTATATCTTTCAAGTACATTTGTAAGACATCAAAACTTTCAATTTAAAATTAATTTTCAACATAGAAATAAAAGGAAACTTAATAATATTTAAAGCCTTAAAAATATAATAATATAATAACTAAAAAATATTATTAAAAGGAGTCCCTTTAGGCAAGGTTCCGAAGATGCTGGCAGTGTTCCCCCTTTGAATAGCTAGGCTAATTCTTTGTCCGAGGTAGCTGCCAGCTCTTCGTTCTCCTGTGATGTCGACAATTTAAAATAATAATATTGCAATATATTTAACTGCGGTTAATTGCCTCATGTAGTGACAAGGGCTGGCTCATTTATTTGTGCAAAGTATCAGCCTGGCTGTCCATCGCGGAATTGCAGCCAGCATTCTTGGCACCATTTCATGCGGGCATTATCTATATAGCAATTAGGTTAGGCTAGCTAGCTTTAATTCAATAAATGTAAAAAATAATAATGATATTGAAATAAATATGTAATAATGTACCATAGGGGAGGATTTCCAAGTTATCTTACTTGAGCACTGTAAGTAGCTGGCTCTAGCTGGGGGGTCCCCAACGCTCCTTTTGCTAAGATGACGGACCTACTTGACTCAACCATCATCTTTATCTCATCTCTATCTAGATCACTGCTACATCAAAATACTAGCCTTAAAAGCGATTTTGGTCTCTATGAATGTGTATCTATATTATTGTTTTCAGTTTATGGGGGTCCACATATTCAATGCCACAGTAATAATAAAAGACACAACCAATAACGCATGGGCCCTGCACGCATCCGCATCAGAGTTTCATGCAGATGGCACTGCGGGTGGGCCTGCTAAAGCTCTGGTGTTCTCTGCCAACTTAGTGGACGCTACAGCAAAGGTTGTGAGTGGAAATATGAGTCTAGCTGAGGCGTCCTGTGGTGTGCTTATTGAAGGGACAGTGAAGGCTGATGGACCTTTGAATGTTGAGGTTTGTTGGTATGATTTGATAACTTCACTAATTCTGCTAAGAACTGGATTTATTAAATGGGTTCTGGGTATTTCTCACTTAAATTTGTATTAAATTGAATGTTGTTTTTAAAATCAAAATAAACTTTTACAAAATGCTTTGTCACTGAAAATTGACAAGTGAATCAATCACGCCCTTTCTGCCCAGAAGGACTGAAAAGAAACTCGTCAGTAATATCTATGATATGTTTGGTGTATAAAATTTGTTTTTAGAATTTTCATCAATTATCACAATTGAATCACAGTCATAAATCGTATTCATAAATACACTGAGTTTTCCATTTAATACTGCATCAAATGGAATACAGTAAAACACATACAAAAGGCTGTCTCTCCCTGGGGGTTATGGCGGAGTTATTGGGGGGTGGTTTTAGAGAGCTAAATTATCGCTAGTTCGAGCCTGGGCACACTGTTCATTGTATAATATTTAAGTACACTACCAACTTAGGTTTGAAGAAATAGGTCTAACATCAGTTTTATTTGCAGAAAATTCACACAATGGTTAGCAATCCGACAATATGTGTGCAGGATGAGCTGTACAGCTTTTTGCAAAAGAACAAAAGGAGGAAACGGAAATCTCTGGGATATTTTGAAGAAGACCATTATAATACTCTTCTACCGAGACTCTCGCCTGCTATACCAAAGGTTAAACTCCTCATTAATCTATGAAATAATAACACTATTCATAACTTCAAAATTCAATGTTATTTACTCTTTATTTTGCAGATATTTAGTTTAAAAATCGATACAATAAAAATTTCCTGCGTGGATAACTTCACAAAGACCAAGTTTGAGACCACTATTGAAAGTTTGCAAGTAAGAAAACTGTTGAAAATGTATACTTTCATATATAAACTACATTAGCCGCTTTTATTTCGTAGTTTTGCAATGAATTTTTCATTATTTAATAAATTTTTACTTCAGAGCTTTTTATATTGAACTGTTTTATATTGAATTGTGCTGTGTAAATGCGCGCGGAACTCAATTAAGCTATTAAGTGCTCAATTAAGATAACTTAGAAATCCTCCCCTATGGTACATTATTACATATTTATTTCAATATCATTATTTTTTTTTACATTAAATTTTCCCTGTTCAGGTGAACTCGCGGTTCAGTGCAGCCTCGGTAGTGGTTGGTCCAACTGGAGCCGAAGTGATAGGCCTTCCTCAAGTGTATGTGGCCTTTCAGATGGACCAAGTGCAGCTCATTGCGAGCGATGAAACCCTCATGTTCCTCAACAAACTCAAGTTAGACGCCAAGGTTTGTCTTTGCCACAATCATTTTAATTTTTAATTTTTAATTCATTTATTCTTTTGACTGTTACATAGGTCTTGCCATAATTTTCATTTTTCACTTATTTAATTGTTTAACTGTTACATAGTTTAAGATCTTAAAATAATTTTACATTGTAGGAACAGTCTATCTCTAACAGGTCTTATATGATATCAAAGTCATAGTTTATATTAGCATTTGAGTAGACAATGCATAGTTTCTACAAATTATTAATTAGTAAAAACAGATTAGTTATTATTACAAAACAGAATTCTCAATCTTGCAATACAGACTTCTCAATTTTGCAAAACAGACTTCTCAATCTTGCAAAACAGACTTCTCGATCTTGCAAAACAGACTTCTCAATCTTGCAAAGCAGATTTCTCAATCTTGCAAAACCGAGTTCTCAATCTTGCAAAGCAGACAACTGAATCTTGCAAAACCGACTTCTCAATCTTGCAAAACAGACTTCTCAATCTTGCACAACAGACTTCTCAATTTTGCAAAACAGACTACTCAATCTTGCAAAACAGACTTCTCGATCTTGCAAAACAGACTTCTCAATCTTGCAAAGCAGATTTCTCAATCTTGCAAAACCGACTTCTCAATCTTGCAAAGCAGACTTCTGAATCTTGCAAAACCGACTTCTGAATCTTGCAAAACAGACTTCTCAATCTTGCACAACAGACTTCTCAATCTTGCAAAACAGACTTCACAATCTTGCACAATAAACTTCTCAATCTTGCAAAACAGACTTCACAATCTTGAACAGCAGACTTCTCAATCTTGCAAAACAGACTTCGCAATAATTTGATAGACGTGCGATAAATCATCATCAGACGTTATCTTATCTTTAAAAAAAATATGCTTGTAAAATATTTTTTTTTTAAATTCTTGATGACATCAGGCTGTGTGCCGTGACGTTAAGTCATTTGGCGTGGCAAAAAGTTACTAAAAATTTAGTTTGAAAAACGTCTGTGATAGACAGAGGTACGAAACACTAAAACTAGGCATAGGAAATTACCGTATAAATTACAGCATATCTTTAAACATATTTCCCAGACATCCTGAATTTGGGCAATTTGTTTTTTTTTAGTTGGAGAAAGGAGTCCTAAACCTGTACCTCATAATCAGCATATTGAGCCTAACATACAACCACAGCCACACATTCCAGTGGTACTCAGCGTGGCAGCGGATGAAGAAATCACAACCCATGCAAGTCATCGAGCCTACTGATACAAGTTAGTAGCTTGGATTCCACGATCTATGATTTTAAACCATACAGACGATGAGCGTGTACGCGAATAAATCGTTAGAATGATAATGATAATGATTTCATAATGATAATGATTTATTTATTTCATGTAGGACAACTTGTGTCACATATACATATACTTGTATACGTTAAGACTCTACCACCGGTTCGGAAATCTGATTCTACTGAGAAGAACCGGCAAGAAACTCAGCAGTTGCTCTTTTCATAGAAAAGAAAAGGTAACAATATGTAGACAACACAACACATACGTTACAAGTATTACACTGACTTGTGGGTCACTGGATGCGAGGCCGGTTGCTTCCATGCAACTTTGTCATTCAGAAAATCATCGACAGTGTAATAACCTCGACTTAACAGATGCTGTGTAACACTTTCTTTAAATTTATGTAATGGCAAATCTAGAAACTCTTTGGGAACTAGAAACTCTTTTAGAGTTTAAGTTCATCCATATATTATATCCACAATCTCTTGAGCGAAAACGTTGCGATATTAATATCGGCGGTACTAAATTTGCGACTATCTCTCTATTTTACTTTCCATTTTACTCTGACGCTTAAGAAACACTTAGGCGTCAGAGTAAAATGGAATACGCTTAACTATTATCAAGTCGTACCTAAAGAAGATTTACTTCATCTTGCCACACAGACTTAATTGAACATGTTCAAAATGTTCAACACTATCTGTTCATCTATACTAGAGGGAGAGAGACAGAAACGCTTTTCCTTCAGGTTCACTTTTTCATCCCAGCGATTGAGTTTCATCCTGCCATAAAGTTAAAGTCAAATAATGTTTATTCAATTTAGGTAGCACTTATTGATGTCCAGATATTTATAAAATATAATGGTGATAATCAGTAACGGTATCTTAAAACTAAAGCTACGAGGTTTCCAAACGCGCCCTTGTCTGAGAAGAGCCCACAACAAACTCAGCCGGGTTTTTTTTTCATTATCACCATTTCACAAATAATCATCTTAACTAAGCAACTTTTAGAGCCATATAGAAAATCATTGCCAAACTTCCTTGTCATTTAAGTAATCCTTTACATGGTAATAGGATTTTTTAATGAGTTTACGTTTTACATTAACTTTGAACTTATTCAGAGACATCTTCAGCATGTCTTCTGGGAGCTTATTGTAGAAGCGGACACTGTCTCCAACAAATGAATTGCTAGTTTTACTAAGCCTAGAAGCAGGCATTACAAGTTTATTTTTATTTCTAGAATTGACGTTATGACAATCACTTTTCTTCTTGAATTTATCAATGTGTTTATGCACATATACTAAATTTTCAAATATATATTGGTTGTGCACTGTCATAATATTGATTGCTTTAAATTTATGTCTTAGTGACTCTCTAGGTCCCATCTATCTATCTATCTATATATATAAAAATCAATTGCTGTTCGTTTGTCTCGCTAAAACTCGAGAACGGCTGGGCCGATTTAGCTGATTTTACTTTTGAAATGTTTGTCTTAGTCCAGGGAAGGTTTAAACGGTGAGAAAATATGGAAAAATTTGGAGGAACATAGGGCAGGACAACGTCTGCTCCCACTAGTATTAAATAAATAACGTTCTAGAAACAAAAATAAGGATGAGATGTTATGAACTTCCAGCGTGGAACACTGACTCGTGGTGGGCGCGTATAGCTTGCAATTGCGCAGTGCAAGGCTGCGCGGAGTTGCGTGGCGTTGTATTGCGCGCTGTGCGCTCAAACTCACCCAAACACGCCGCCAGCGCGCTCTCCGCGGGCTGCAGCGGGCTCAAGGTCAAACTGGACCAGCTGCTGGATACTAGAGGTGCTCATTTTCCCGTCATAACATACAGGTCACTTTATGTACTGCACAGTTGCTTCTGGAGTTTACCACCTCAAACCAGCTAGGGACTGGCTGCTATCAAGATTTTGGTATGATCCGAGGATATATTGACTTCAAACTCCCCCAAACACGCCGCTAGCGCGCTCTCCGCGGGCTGCAGCGGGCTCAAGATCAAACAGGACCAGCTGCTGGATACTAGAGGTACTCATTTTCTCGTCATAATATACAGGTTACTTTATAAACTGCACAGTTGCTTCTGGAGATCTACCACCTCAGACCAGCTAGGCGACTGGCTACTATCAAGATTTTGGTATGATCCGAGGATATATTGACTTCAAACTCGCCCAAACACGCCGCCAGCGCGCTCTCCGCGGGCTGCAGCGGGCTCAAGGTCAAACTGGACCAGCTGCTGGATACTAGAGGTGCTCATTTTCTCGTCATAACATACAGGTTACTTTAATAAACCGCACAATTGCTTCTGGAGACCTACCACCTCAGATCAGCTAGGCGACTGGGTGCTATCAAGATTTTGGTATGATCCGAGGATATATTGACTTCAAACTCGCCCAAACACGCCGCTAACGCGCTCTCCGCGGGCTCAAGGTCAAACTGGACCAACTGCTGGATACTAGAGGTGCTCATTTTCTCGTCATAGCATACAGGTTACTTTATAAACTGCACAGTTGCTTCTGGAGATCTACCACCTCAGACCAGCTAGGCGACTGGCTGCTATCAAGATTTTGGTATGATCCGAGGATATATTGACTTCAAACTCCCCCAAACACGCCGCTAACGCGCTCTCCGCGGGCTGCAGCGGGCTCAAGATCAAACTGGACCAACTGCTGGATACTAGCGGTGCTCATTTTCTCGTCATAACATACAGGTTACTTTATAAACTGCGCAGTTGCTTCTGGAGATCTACCGCCTCAGACCAACTAGGCGACTAGGTGTTATCAAGATTTTAGTATGATCCGAGGATATATTGACTTTTTGGCAATGTGGGGTTGCAATTGCGCGGTGCAAGTACACGCATTTACACATGTACAAATTTGTATGAGTGTAACATACATTTGTATACATTTGTGCTCGTGTAAATGTACGTGTTGATTAATTTTTTAACCAGTGAGCAAAAGTCGTTTTTTCTCACTGAGTGAACAAAAACGACTTTTGCTCATAGCTTCAGCAAAAGTCGTTTTTTCTGTTGATTGAACAATATACTGCATTACATTTAACCGTAATGGTTTTAGTTTTAAACCAGTGAGCAAAAGTCGTTTTTTCTCACTGAGTGAACAAAAACGACTTTTGCTCATAGCTTCAGCAACGGCGCCCTTTTTGAACTAGTGAATGCCAGCGCTTCGTTCCTTTTTCTTTTGAGTGAGCAAAACCGGCTTTTGCTCACTGGTTTAAAGTTTAAAAACAACTTTTGCCCACTGGATTTAAGCATCAAAAGCGCCCTTTTTGATCTAGTGAATTGAAAAGTTTGAATTATTGTATTGTGTTACAGAGGAGCCTTACAAATGGGTGGTCGCCCAGCTAGTGGTCGGCTCCCGGCACTGGAGTGCTGAGCTGTTGGTGGACGGCGGCTGGGCTCGGTTCGGCAGCATCGGCAGCAACAGCAGCAGCAGTGGTCGGGAGCCTCCGCCGCGGAGACACCACTCGTGGGGCTCCGCCTTGCTGGCCGTGGCGCTTGTCAAATGGGGCACTCATGGACCGAGGGACTCCAAGGTTCTTTTTATACGACTGCCTGAAAAAAGTAGTATATTGTTTTCAGGGTTCATGTATGTATGTATGTATGTATGTATGTATGTATGTCTGCATGTATGTATGTATTTATGTATGTATGTATGTATGTATGTATGTATGTATGTGAGTTTGTCTATTCCACCATAACTTCTATACGCCTGAACTGATTTTGAAAAATGAGGTACCGTTAGAATCCCTAGCTTATTCCGGGTGACATAGGCTAGTAAAATTTTAAAAAAATTTGATGGGGTGACCATGGTCCCGCATTAAAGAGTAAAGTTGCATGATACATACATACATGGACCCTGAAAAAAATATACTCCTTTTTTCAGGCAGTCGTATAATAAGATTAACTATATAATCATCATCTAGAAAATGATGAGTAGATTCAAAAAATATATAACACTATAGTTCAATATCTCTTTAAACTTTTATTTTGGACTCCAAGGTTAGAGTTTGTATAATGGGGATAATGCCTGTGTCATAAATAAATTTATTCTTCCTGATTATTAAATTGAGGTTCTTTCAAAATACCTAAAATTCACATCCTCGGTCAGTTTTAAGTTTGATAAGCTAAGCATTTTTAACTGTAGATTAAAGAAAAAAAAGTGCGTTGAAATTTGATGACCATGCATTTCATACAAACTTCCATACTAGAAGCCGCGTCAATACAGTCCAACAAACTTATCTGACCCGGTGAGAGCGTCAGTAGTTTATATGAAAAATAAAATAAAAACAAAAATTAAACAGACAAAAAATAGTTCCAATTTTGGCCACCGGTCAGATAAGTTTGACAGGCTATAATAGGCATAATGACTGATTTTGAAAAATGGTCAGATTATGTTCGGAAGTATCTACTATTTCGAAAAATATAATATTATTTCAGCAGAAAAATAAGGTTTGGTAATTAAAATTGGCATTTGAAATTTAAATTTTAAAATT
This sequence comes from Erebia palarica, assembly GCA_964035005.1. Classification (NCBI taxonomy): domain Eukaryota; kingdom Metazoa; phylum Arthropoda; class Insecta; order Lepidoptera; family Nymphalidae; genus Erebia; species Erebia palarica. The sequence continues at coordinate 58,551,817 of OZ035983.1, forward strand.
CACCCCAAAACGCTCGCCGGTGTCATGGCGTCGTTTGTGACGTCACTATTGTTTTTATTAATATCTCTGTGCAGTGTGCTGTAAACAATAGTGTGATTGTCAAAGCTCGAAAACAAACAATTGTGACGTCAATTCGCTTCTTGGTGTTTAATCCAATATGGCGGATTGCTGTATTTTATAGTTTTGGTTTTATCAAAATAAATAGCAATCTCACTTGTAACAGAAAGATAAATACGTTTTTTATAATCCATGAATCCTATTTCATTATATAAATCAATAGTTTCATTGATTCTTGGTTACTGTCATCATGCCTATTAAGTTTGATATAGTTATTGATTTGTTTGAATTGTCATCATCCTTATTTCTATGTAACAGATAGAAGCGATGATGGATTGCCTTCGTGTCGAATGGAGTAACGCGATCGCGGAAACTGTCCTATCGTTCGTAGATTGTCTGAACGACTACAAAACTACCTCAACTGTACATCCTCAAAAAATAGGTATGATTTGATCATTGTTTATGTTTTAAATTTTAATAGAAGATACCGGCAACTTCGTCAATGTGAGCTTAGGTGTTTGAAAAATACCGTGGGAACTCTGAATATGAGTTTGATGAGGGATAAGAGTTCGTTCGTATGCAAGCTATATCTGTATCAAATTTAATCAAAATCGGTTTGAGAGATAAGCGAATAAAGTGTAGCAGACAGACAGACAGCCACACATTTCGCATTTATAATATTAGTACTTAATTTAGTGATGTGCCAGATATCCGTATCCGTATTCGCGGATATCCGAGGGGGAAGAGAGATCCGTATCCGTGTCCGTTACTTTTTTATCGGATCTGTTTACGGATCTTCTACCCTATTAATTTTCAATACATAGATGAAATTCTATATATATGTGATTGTGAATGAAAAACTATAACATTCCATTCATATTGTTTTTACTTTAAAATGAAATATTTGGCACCTTTTTAGTGCAAACATTTATCGTAGTGAGTTTCAAGCGCACTGGCGCCAATTGAGTAAGAAAGGTAAAATCCGTATCCGTATCCGCTAATCTTGACATCAAACATCCGTATTCGGATCTTGACACCAAATATCCGTATTCGGATCCGTATCCGCGGATATGCATTTTTAACGATCCGGCACATCACTAGTACTTATGGATTTTATATTAGTGTTTACTGTGGGTTTTACGGCTCCGTTGTGTGTAGTCTATGACAGTGAGCAGTTGAAATAAAACGCGAAGGTTTTCTCGACATGAACTCGAACTAACCATTACTTTAAAATAAAGTTTGTAGCGTCCAAACACACTCCACGGACTTCAATCTCTTACGTGTTTTCAGTGTAACAATTTCAACCCAATGTCAACATTCATAAAGTTGAGATTAACTTGTCCACTTTTGCTATACTTCACTCCATCTTAATTATGAGGTATCCCTTATTTTTCTTGAAATTCCAAAAAAATAATTATTTTGGCTCTTGAAAATAAATCCTTTCTTTTTGGTAGTTCCTGAATCGACATGCAGTATAGCAGTGAATGTTGCGCTGTCGCATATCAATATGTTCTTTATAATCAACGATACGATGTGCGTCATGGGTCGGATCGATGCCGTCACGTTGGAACAGACGGTAGCCAAGTCTGCCGCGGTGGTCTCCGGGCTGAAGATGGTGGAAATTGTGCCTTATCAAGGTCAGTACTGAGTCTAGCTTTTCTATTTTTGTGTCCTCCTTCCTCTCTGCTCCGGTTGACACAGGGTTAGGAAAACTTGACATCGATGTTTGATTAAGGATGGAGTGCATCGATTTTTAAATCGGCTGATTATCAGATAAACGACTGATTAAATACTTTTTAGTATTCACCACAACCTAAATAATGGTTAAAGCGCCTGAAGCCCCGATTATCATAACCAAGCTCGGAGGGTCACTTATCACATTCTGACGTTTGAGTTTTTGCGTGAGTGCCATTTTTTGGCTCGTTTTTAGGTTATTTGTTATTTAATTGTTAAGTGTATGTGTTTTTAAATTAAATTCATTAAAAAACATCTGTGTATTGTTGTATTTTAATACTAACTCTGAAAGAATGCGCTTCTTTTGGGCATCCATATTTATTAAATTTTAATAAAACTAATCACACAAATCCGAGATACAATAATCAATTCACAGATGCTTCGCTGCGTTATAAATAATTACTTTTGTCTGGTCCCAATCATTGGTATCGCACAATTCTAAACATCTGGTTGGTGCAAAACGTATAAAGAGAATTCCTCTTTCTTTCTCTGTCTAGGATGCTAAACAATAGAGGCCAAATGTAGAACCACAGCGTTGTTTATCCTCCCCAATGGCGTCGTTTTACTTTCAAATTGACAGCATTTTATTTTATGCTACTAAAAACAAACGTCGGAATGCGTCAGGTTGAATAGTTAAGACAATGTGACTACGCAAATGCTTTAGCTTTTATTCTTGCTTTAGCATTCATTAAGTTCGGGCCCTTTTGCTGTGAATGGATGCTATTCGCCTGATTTATTGTTCGTGGTTCAAAATAATGTCGTGAACAGTAAATAATTAAACGGTTGTTTAAACGATGTTGAGGGATTAATAAGCCGATTACCTAAAGATCGGTTTAGTAAAAGTCTGTGCACTCCACCCTAAGTAAAGGGGGCCGCTACCGAAAACGAAGAAGATGATTACTGATACGAACAGCATAAAGAAATACGAAAAAAAAACTGCCACGTTTTTGGTAGCATTCATCTTTTCTTCTTCTTAACAAATGTTAAACAAAAGTTTTCTAGAGATCTAGAGAAGTTGCTCTTATCAGATTGTTGGTATTTTTGAATTAACTGCAGTACATTAAAAAGTATATGTCGTCAACAGGTAACGTTCATTGTCAAAGGTCGGACGAGATTCTCACAGCGTTTTTCCACGTCAAACTGGCGAGGATTGAACACGTGCCTTCAAAAGAGAGAAACTCAGTGTTGCTAGATTTCCAGTTCCTAGAAAACGTTATTTTCGAATGGAGCGCTAACTTGCATTTAAAAATACTCACATTTGTAAGAGCAGTCAAGAGTTTTACAGAGGAACTTAGGTCAAAGAGAAAGAGAAATAACGATGTAGTTGGCAAGAGTGAGAGTGGGAGAGCGATAGATTGGAGGGTGTCGTTCAAAAACGAGACGAATCTCAGTCTAATTCTGTCGGAAGATAATAACATGCTGTTTACTACTGGTAAGTACTTAATTTTTTAATATTTCTAACGAAGGATTCTATATGTCACCGTAAGATTGTAAAAACTGTTAAATTATGATCTAACTCGCGACCTTGTAAACTGTCGAGAGATTGTGAACCGTTCAATGTTCTGAGTATAAATTTTTGAAATATTCATTGTATTTACGTTTTCTTGTCTGTTTCTTGTAGGTTAGGTTAGGGTTCGACATAAATAATCAGGTAGGTTCTATCGGGTTAATATACCTAACAGATTACAATCTACCGAAAAATAATGCGTTAAATTGTAATCTTTCGACAGTTTGCAATTTCGCGAGTTAGATTATAATCTAACGGTTTTTACATTCTTACGGTGACATATATAACACTGCAGTTCTTATGTACCTATCAATTCCATTGATGTGTTGTTTTCGTTTTTTCCAGTCTAAGCCTAGACTATCTAAATCTATACTTCCATACTAATAATATAGAAACCGAATAGGGGTATGGGTTTAATATAACTGTCATGCCCCTAACATGTTAGCCCGCATTTAGACTGCATCATCACTTACCATCAGGTGAGGTCGCAGTCAAGGGTTAACTTGTAGTTGATAAAAAAAAATTATAAATGCGAAAGTGTGTCTGTCTGTCTGCCCGTAATCACGGCCCATCTGTTAGGTCGATTTTGATGAAATTTGGTATAGGGGTAGTTGGTATTCCGGAGAAGGACATAGACTACTTTCTATCTCGGAAAATTAAAGAGTTCCCTGGGAATTAAAAACCTTAATCCACCCGGATGAAGTCGCGGGTATCATCTAGTCTAAAATATAAACGTCCGTAGTTTGTATTTTATCCGTAAAATCAAAGACTTCTTACGAAATTTTTAAAAAACCTGCCTGGGATGATGCCTATATCAAAAATTAATTATTTCTAACTCATTACTAAATAGAGGGTCTTCAAAAAGACCTAAAATTCACATTCTCGGTTAGTTTTAAGTTTGTAACCGTTTTATAATATAGATTAAAGAAAAAAAGTGCGTTGAAATTTCATGACGTCACAATTGCAAATTTCATACAACTTCCATACTAGAAGAGCGTTTTTAAGTTTGTTAAAGAGTTGCTGGTTTGATTGAGTTGTCATCATCCCTATTCTTTAGTTCCTAATAAATAAAGTTCCCCATTATCTATTCAGATGACATGACGATAGCCTACGACCATGAAACCGGTCTGTCGATACTGTGGAGCCAGTTGAAGATGGTGTTGAATGGAGACGAGATTATAAACATGGAGGGATATTCCCAGGAACGGGCCTCAGATGACCCGGATATCAGGGTGGAAAGGAAGGCCAACGAAAGTTTTGTCCTCCCGTGGAACAAGGTTTGGTGAGTTTGATCCATCTATACTTATATTGTAAATGCGACAGTTTGCATGGATGTGTGTTATTCAATTACGCTAGAACAGCTGAACGGATCTGTATGAAAGGCACAGGGATAGTCTGGAACAAAACATATGCTATTATTAATACCAGAAAATTAAATTTTTGGATTGGTACATAATTTTTGTTGCGATTTCTTATGTCAGACGACATTATGGAGTTGTGCCTATTTTCTTATATTACCGTTCAAAGCCTACATCCATACTTATTAATATTATAAATGCGTAAGTGTGTCTGTCTGTCCGTCTGCCTGTCTGTCTGCTACGCTTTCACGGCCCACATGTTCAACCGATTTTGATGAAATTTGGTACAGGGATAGGTTGTATCCCTGGGAAGGACATAGGGTACTTTTTATCCTGGAAAATTAAGGAGCTCCTGCGGGAATCGAAAAAACTTAGTCCATGACGACGAAGTCGCGGGCATCATCTATTAAGAAATAAAGGGCAATTTTCTTGATTTACCCACTTGGAGCGAAATAAAAGAGAACTATCTTTAGAAATTATCGCCCAAATTTACGCGTTTTCTTTTTTGTTTTATGGCTTTTATTAGGGCCATACCAACACAATGCGCTTTGCCAATATCACGTGGGGGAACACGTTACACCACGTCGTCGTTTTCAATAGTAATGCGATATAGAGCGGATGCCACTTTTTTACACAAAAAAAACACTGTTTAAAGCTAGAAAGAAGGATTTCGTTAGTATTCTGGATTTAAATCTAGCGCTGCCCCTTTCCGCAGGGAGTATCCTGTAAGGGATAGCAACATAAATAGAGCTGTCTTTTTAGTTTAGAGATGGTGTACAGCAGAATTGGCCTCATTGTCCACTATGACCTTACCTTGAACTTTGATAAGACCTAATTTTTCTTACACGTCTCTCTTTACACACTACATTAAACTTACTGTGCTGTTCTTGTGCGGTACAAGTCAATAGGTGACAACCTTTAGCCCGGTATGTAAGCGGCAACCTGTCAATCTACGGTTCTATGGTATTAGTGTTTTTATACGACTGCCTGAAGAAAGGAGTATATTGTTTTCAGGGTTCATGTATGTATGTATGTATGTATGTAAGTATGTATGTATGTATGTATGTATGTATGTATGTATGTGAGTTTGTATATTCCACGATAACTTCTATACGCCTGAACCGATTTTGATAAGTGAGGTATCGTTAGAATCCCTAGCTTATTCCGGGTGACATAGGCTAGTAAAATTTTAAAAAAATTTGATGTGGTGACCATGGTCCCGCATCAAAGACTAAAGTTGAAAAAAATAATTCGAAAATAAGATTAACTATATAATCATCGTCTAAAAAATGATGAGTGAATTCCAAAAATATATAACACAATAGTTCAATATCCAGTGGTTCACAAAAAAATATCATTTAATAAAAATGTGAATAAGATTCCAAAGGCTATTTATGCAAATGGCTTCATAAGGAGGTAATCTCCGAAAATAATAAATTAATTAATTATTAATAATTAATTATATATAATTAGGCAATAATAATGTTAACATTTAGCAACGCCCTGACAGGGCCTCATGTCCATGCATGCTAACTGCTCATTATATTAAGAACATTGTATTAGTATGTAAGACATGACAGCTATAAATAAATAAATAAATAATATAGCAGGGCAGTCGTATTTTTAATTCGTTATTAATACGAAGCGTTTCTTGTAGTATTTATATTTACATTTCTAATAAATCTGTATATCTGTACTATATCGCTTAGCCGGTAATTCACCTTTTAGGGCCGTGAACATAGGGCTAGTCCGTGTAATATTCCCGTACAAGCATCGGTGGGCGGAAGCGGTGCAAGGCGATTTTGTCTCACTCTTCAAATGGATCAAAATTATTCATGGCATCAAGAAGAAACCTTTCACTTCTGAAAGTCCGTTACCCAGTGATTTGCATATAAAGGTAATGATTCAAATAATATTATTATCTCCTTAAAAAAATGTCGGAAAAAATATATGTTTGGCCTGGTGGGAGGCTTCGGCTGTGGCTAGTTACCACCCCACTGGCAAAGACGTGCCGCCAAGCGATTTAGCGTTCCGGTACGATGCCGTATAGAAACCGAATAGGGGTATGGGTTTTAATATAACTGCCATGCCCCTAACAGGTTAGCCCGCTTCCATCTTAGACTGCATCATCACTTACCATCAGGTGAGATCGCAGTCAAGGGGTAACTTGTAGTGGATATAAAACATTAAAATGTTTTTCCTACGATTTGAATACATTTTTTTTATTCAATTGTACATGCATAATGCCCGTGGTAAAATTATAAGGATTCGGTGTATAGGATACAGAATCCAAAAAATGTGATTTTTTTTGAACTTATAACAAAGTTTTGTTTGCTGGCAGATTGATGAAATAGTCATTGAAATGAGCGATGATCCGTTCGAAGTGAAACTCAGAGACAACTACGAACTTCTAGAAGACGAGTATAAAGAGAGCCAGAAACGACGGATTATGCTCGATGCTAAGGTAATAAATGCATATGTATGAGTGTGAGTTTTCGCATGATTTTCATATTGAAAATCCTTTCATATTTACTTATACACCCTGGAAAAGACATCCATATTTTTTGTATCTTTAGCATTACAAGACATGGATTAATGGATAACGAATTAACAAAGAATTGAATATTGAATAGAAGCAGGCGTTACTTAGCGGAAGTCCATGATAGTGAATGAACTAGAAGTTTAATTCGCTATAATCCGCTACAGTAGGCAAATCTGTGTGGTACAGTGCGTGTCTTCCACCTGCAGCATGCGACACCCACCACCCAGCAATTCGCACAGGCACAACACCACACCACACAAATCCTCCAAATCACTCTCAACGTACGTTTCACTCCGACACCGGAGCATCTTCAGGAGATGTTGACTCGACAATGCACGATTGTGAAGTGACTATCGTATCGCAAGTTCCAGCTTATATACCTTTTTGGCATGGCTCATACTGAAGCCCCGCCCCCTCCCCTATTACTGTATAAATTGAGTAAAGGTGAATTTGATACGTTTATTTGTTCATTTAGCAACTCAAATCCTTTATTATTGTGTTTAATTATTTCTAATTGCTCCCAAACGCACATTCGCAACCCTTTATTACATTTATGCAGGATTTTATATTCCTCATAACTGAGGGTCGTGGCTCCTCTCCATTAATCACATAATTAGGTAGGAGTTTTGGGATACTATTGCGGTGGGTTCCGCATACGACTCAACTCTGTATTTAAATTCTTAGTTTTTTGCTACGATTATTATCAGATGTTAGTGAAAATAGCCGGGGCCGACGGCTTAACGTGCTCTACGAGGCACTGAAAAAACGAATATTCCAAATTCATTCAGCCATACAGTTACCGACTTGGGTTAACGTTGCTTAGCAAACGCAATCGCCTGATATGCATTGTCGCAACTAGGCCAGACTTGGGTCAACGTTGCTTAACAAACGCAATCGACTGATATGCATTACCGCAACTATAGGCCAGACTTGGGTCAACGTTGCTTAACAAACGCAATCGACTGATATGCGTTATCGCAACTAGGCCACACTTGGGTCAACGTTGCTTAACAAACGCAACCGTCTGATATGCGTTGTCGCAACTAGGCCAGACTTGGGTCAACGTACGCAGGAGTTGTACGCTTTACCTTTGTCACGCAGGTCCAAGAGCTGTGCAAGCCGCACTTGTTCCTCCCAGCGGGCAAGGTGGAGGAGTTGTACGCTTTCCCTGTGTCACGCAGGTCCAAGAGCTATGCAAGCCGCACTCGTTCCTCCCAGCGGGCAAGGTGGAGGAGTTGTACGCTTTCCCTTTGTCACGCAGGTCCAAGAGCTGTGCAAGCCGCACTCGTTCCTCCCAGCGGGCAAGGTGGAGGAGTTGTACGCTTTCCCTTTGTCACGCAGGTCCAAGAGCTGTGCAAGCCGCACTCGTTCCTCCCAGCGGGCAAGGTGGAGGAGTTGTACGCTTTCCCTGTGTCACGCAGGTCCAAGAGCTGTGCAAGCCGCACTTGTTCCTCCCAGCGGGCAAGGTGGAGGAGTTGTACGCTTTCCCTGTGTCACGCAGGTCCAAGAGCTGTGCAAGCCGCACTCGTTCCTCCCAGCGGGCAAGGTGGAGGAGTTGTACGCTTTCCCTTTGTCACGCAGGTCCAAGAGCTGTGCAAGCCGCACTCGTTCCTCCCAGCGGGCAAGGTGGAGGAGTTGTACGCTTTCCCTGTGTCACGCAGGTCCAAGAGCTGTGCAAGCCGCACTCGTTCCTCCCAGCGGGCAAGGTGGAGGAGTTGTACGCTTTCCCTGTGTCACGCAGGTCCAAGAGCTGTGCAAGCCGCACTTGTTCCTCCCAGCGGGCAAGGTGGAGGAGCTGTACGCAGCGTTGCGACAGAAGGACGTGCAGATATACGTGCAGCGTTGCCGTGCCGCACCGCCGCCGCGCACTCGCCTCGTCGCCTGCTGCCTGTCTGCGCTGCGCGTCATAGCGCTGGCCGACCCGTCCATACACGGCGCGGAGAACGCGACCGATCGCCTCAGAGAGATCGACTTCGATAGGTGAGTGTTTTTTTTTCTTTTCTTTTTTTTTTTTTTTGATTACAGCAGGGCGACTGTTCAATACACGTAAGTAAGACTGGTCACGATATGTCTGTGTTATTTTTTGATATAAAGGACACAACTTTTGACAACAAATATATCTGCTGGGCGACCGCGTATTTCTGACAGCTACAGTGTAACGATCGCAATCACCTCTGGTCGGATATCACTCTTCCACTACTGGACAAAATCCATTGACGCAGCAAGAATACCATAAATCCAGCCAATCACAACAATTGATACTGTAACAATGATTGATGCAGAAGATACGCGGTCGCCCTGCTGTAATCTGTCGATATGTTACTTAGCATATCGACATAGGTGAGTGTTCAATGCGATGCGAAACTGCCTCGTTGGTCTAGTGGTTCATTGGCATGTTCGACTGCGGCCGTCGAGGTCCCGGGTTCGAGTCCCGGGTCGGGCCATAATTAAGTATCGGGTTTTTCTGACTAGAGATTCTCAGTACTAGCCCGGAGTTAGGAAGTTGGCGGTGTTTCACCCCCGTGCCTCGGAGAGCACGTTAAGCCGTCGGTCCCGGTTATTATCACTAACATGATAATAGTTGTTAAAGCCCGCCAACCCGCATTGGAGCAGCGTGGTGGGTTAGACCCACCAATTATTATAATTTCCCTCTCTCCTATGAAAGTGGAGGCCTGTGCCCAGCAGTGGGACGTTAATGGGCTGTAGTGATTACAGCAGGGCGACTGTTCAATACACGTAAGTAAGACTGGTCACAATACGTCTGTGATCTGTCTTAATGTTACTTAGCATATCGACATAGGTGAGTGTTCAATATAGGACTGGTTACAAACTAATCAATATATCTGTGATCTGATATTACAGCAGGGCGACCGCGTATCTTCTGCATCAATCATTGTTACAGTATCAATTTTTGTGATTGGCTGGATTTATGGTATTCTTGCTGCGTCAATGGATTTTGTCCAACAGTGGCAGAGTGTTATCCGACCAGAGGTGATTGCGATCGTTACACTGTAGCTGTCAGAGATACGCGGTCGCCCAGCAGATGTATTTGTTGTCAAAAGTTGTGTCCTTTATGTAAAAAAATAACGTTATTGAGGAAAGGACTTGACCAGCGGAAATATGGGAGCTTGCCTAGGTGTGAAAAATCAATGTGCAGCAAATATATTTTTATTATTGCAATTGTTAAATTTTATAGTTTTCAAATAAAACCGTTGAGGAGTCTGAAGGCTCAGAAAACTGGAAAAAATAAAGATTAGTTTCATTTAATAACTCCTGCTTCCTTTCCCACACTAGATGCCGCTAGACGTTGTGGTTAGCGAGTCCAAACAATTATTTTCAACTATTCGACCACGTTATTCAGGCAAAAATTAAACTTTGCATTATTTGGGCAGGGATGACGATAATTCTGGAATAATAAAACTATATTTTTTACCAATTAATCCTCTTGACCAATTAATAAATCACGTTACATTGTACTGCTGCTTTCCCACACTAGATGGCGCTAGACGTTTTGGTTAGCGAGTTCAACTTTTCGACTACAGATGGCAGACAGATGCAACGTCAAATTGCGTTCATTTAAAGGTAGTGGTTATTTAAAATGCTTTGCTCGATCAATTACACAATTTAAACAAAACATAAATTTCCTTTTCAATACCAAAAAAAATAAATCACTTTACTACTACTAACTACTACTACTAACTAATTATATAGTGACAGAGATACTTAAATGGTATTCATGTAGGGTTACTAGATTATTATTGGGCATGGATAAAATGGGACGTCAAAATGGAGTTGTGCCTAAAAGAGGAAAGCGGATGCCTAAGATTTAAACAGTAAACGTATTGTTTTTTTTAGAAATTTGAACCTTTATTTTATTCGGAATTATAAATCCATAATAATTTCGGTTTTGATTTTTAAGCCTTTCTGTAAAAACGGATATCCTGCACATTTTCCCGGAGGACAGAAACTGGTCAAGTCCTTTCTAAACTTACTTAAACTTACTTATCCGATATGGGCCTTTGAAAGTCGTTTCGATATATCACTAATAGATGGCATAAACAGTCGCGTTAAAAGACTGGATTAAAAGTGCATTTAAATATTTCAAATATAGGCACTGACGGGTAAGTGAACCGTGGCCTAGTGGTCAAATGCGTTCCGGGCGTTCCTGCCGGTTCCGCAATTTTTTATATGTATTTATGTAATAGGCCTATTACACTGCACTTTTCACAGGGACCCTTACACTTGAATCAGTGTAGTGTAATAAGATTTAGGGAGAAAGGGTCCCTAACTTGATCCTTATTGCTGTGTAATAAGCGACGCTCTAACTAGCGGCCACGCCCACCCTTACCACAGGGCCCGGTGGATAGTGCAGTGTAATAGGCCTATTCGTTTATCATAATCTGTTTTTTTGGCTCTGCCGTTGCCAGGTAATACAAACAGTTTCAATGACCCATAGCCCCTGGCCGGAGGACGGCATCGAGTTCACGACGCTGTGGTGCCGCGCGGTGAGCGTGAGCTGCGCGCTGTGGCAACTGCGCCTGCGCGACTTCCCGCAGCCGCTGCTCAGCATGAGCGAGCTGCGGCTGTGGGGCACCCTGATGGCTGCGGAGGAGCAACCGCCGCCCAGAGGTATACCCCTAGTAGCCCCTGAGGACGGCATCGAGCTCACGACGCTGTCGGGTGAGCGTGAGCTGCGCGTGTGGCAACTGCGCCTGCGCGACTTCCCGCAGCCGCTGCTCAGCATGAGCGAGCTGCGGCTGTGGGGCACCCTGATGGCTGCGGAGGAGCAACCGCCGCCCAGAGGTATACCCCTAGTAGCCCCTGAGGACGGCATCGAGTTCACGACGCTGTCGGGTGAGCGTGAGCTGCGCGTGTGGCAACTGCGCCTGCGCGACTTCCCGCAGCCGCTGCTCAGCATGAGCGAGCTGCGGCTGTGGGGCACCCTGATGGCTGCGGAGGAGCAACCGCCGCCCAGAGGTATACCCCTAGTAGCCCCTGAGGACGGCATCGAGCTCACGACGCTGTCGGGTGAGCGTGAGCTGCGCGTGTGGCAACTGCGCCTGCGCGACTTCCCGCAGCCGCTGCTCAGCATGAGCGAGCTGCGGCTGTGGGGCACCCTGATGGCTGCGGAGGAGCAACCGCCGCCCAGAGGTATACCCCTAGTAGCCCCTGAGGACGGCATCGAGTTCACGACGCTGTCGGGTGAGCGTGAGCTGCGCGTGTGGCAACTGCGCCTGCGCGACTTCCCGCAGCCGCTGCTCAGCATGAGCGAGCTGCGGCTGTGGGGCACCCTGATGGCTGCGGAGGAGCAACCGCCGCCCAGAGGTATACCCCTAGTAGCCCCTGAGGACGGCATCGAGTTCACGACGCTGTCGGGTGAGCGTGAGCTGCGCGTGTGGCAACTGCGCCTGCGCGACTTCCCGCAGCCGCTGCTCAGCATGAGCGAGCTGCGGCTGTGGGGCACCCTGATGGCTGCGGAGGAGCAACCGCCGCCCAGAGGTATACCCCTAGTAGCCCCTGAGGACGGCATCGAGTTCACGACGCTGTCGGGTGAGCGTGAGCTGCGCGTGTGGCAACTGCGCCTGCGCGACTTCCCGCAGCCGCTGCTCAGCATGAGCGAGCTGCGGCTGTGGGGCACCCTGATGGCTGCGGAGGAGCAACCGCCGCCCAGAGGTATACCCCTAGTAGCCCCTGAGGACGGCATCGAGTTCACGACGCTGTCGGGTGAGCGTGAGCTGCGCGTGTGGCAACTGCGCCTGCGCGACTTCCCGCAGCCGCTGCTCAGCATGAGCGAGCTGCGGCTGTGGGGCACCCTGATGGCTGCGGAGGAGCAACCGCCGCCCAGAGGTATACCCCTAGTAGCCCCTGAGGACGGCATCGAGCTCACGACGCTGTCGGGTGAGCGTGAGCTGCGCGTGTGGCAACTGCGCCTGCGCGACTTCCCGCAGCCGCTGCTCAGCATGAGCGAGCTGCGGCTGTGGGGCACCCTGATGGCTGCGGAGGAGCAACCGCCGCCCAGAGGTATACCCCTAGTAGCCCCTGAGGACGGCATCGAGTTCACGACGCTGTCGGGTGAGCGTGAGCTGCGCGTGTGGCAACTGCGCCTGCGCGACTTCCCGCAGCCGCTGCTCAGCATGAGCGAGCTGCGGCTGTGGGGCACCCTGATGGCTGCGGAGGAGCAACCGCCGCCCAGAGGTATACCCCTAGTAGCCCCTGAGGACGGCATCGAGTTCACGACGCTGTCGGGTGAGCGTGAGCTGCGCGTGTGGCAACTGCGCCTGCGCGACTTCCCGCAGCCGCTGCTCAGCATGAGCGAGCTGCGGCTGTGGGGCACCCTGATGGCTGCGGAGGAGCAACCGCCGCCCAGAGGTATACCCCTAGTAGCCCCTGAGGACGGCATCGAGCTCACGACGCTATCGGGTGAGCGTGAGCTGCGCGTGTGGCAACTGCGCCTGCGCGACTTCCCGCAGCCGCTGCTCAGCATGAGCGAGCTGCGGCTGTGGGGCACCCTGATGGCTGCGGAGGAGCAACCGCCGCCCAGAGGTATACCCCTAGTAGCCCCTGAGGACGGCATCGAGTTCACGACGCTGTCGGGTGAGCGTGAGCTGCGCGTGTGGCAACTGCGCCTGCGCGACTTCCCGCAGCCGCTGCTCAGCATGAGCGAGCTGCGGCTGTGGGGCACCCTGATGGCTGCGGAGGAGCAACCGCCGCCCAGAGGTATACCCCTAGTAGCCCCTGAGGACGGCATCGAGTTCACGACGCTGTCGGGTGAGCGTGAGCTGCGCGTGTGGCAACTGCGCCTGCGCGACTTCCCGCAGCCGCTGCTCAGCATGAGCGAGCTGCGGCTGTGGGGCACCCTGATGGCTGCGGAGGAGCAACCGCCGCCCAGAGGTATACCCCTAGTAGCCCCTGAGGACGGCATCGAGTTCACGACGCTGTCGGGTGAGCGTGAGCTGCGCGTGTGGCAACTGCGCCTGCGCGACTTCCCGCAGCCGCTGCTCAGCATGAGCGAGCTGCGGCTGTGGGGCACCCTGATGGCTGCGGAGGAGCAACCGCCGCCCAGAGGTATACCCCTAGTAGCCCCTGAGGACGGCATCGAGCTCACGACGCTGTCGGGTGAGCGTGAGCTGCGCGTGTGGCAACTGCGCCTGCGCGACTTCCCGCAGCCGCTGCTCAGCATGAGCGAGCTGCGGCTGTGGGGCACCCTGATGGCTGCGGAGGAGCAACCGCCGCCCAGAGGTATACCCCTAGTAGCCCCTGAGGACGGCATCGAGTTCACGACGCTGTCGGGTGAGCGTGAGCTGCGCGTGTGGCAACTGCGCCTGCGCGACTTCCCGCAGCCGCTGCTCAGCATGAGCGAGCTGCGGCTGTGGGGCACCCTGATGGCTGCGGAGGAGCAACCGCCGCCCAGAGGTATACCCCTAGTAGCCCCTGAGGACGGCATCGAGCTCACGACGCTGTCGGGTGAGCGTGAGCTGCGCGTGTGGCAACTGCGCCTGCGCGACTTCCCGCAGCCGCTGCTCAGCATGAGCGAGCTGCGGCTGTGGGGCACCCTGATGGCTGCGGAGGAGCAACCGCCGCCCAGAGGTATACCCCTAGTAGCCCCTGAGGACGGCATCGAGTTCACGACGCTGTCGGGTGAGCGTGAGCTGCGCGTGTGGCAACTGCGCCTGCGCGACTTCCCGCAGCCGCTGCTCAGCATGAGCGAGCTGCGGCTGTGGGGCACCCTGATGGCTGCGGAGGAGCAACCGCCGCCCAGAGGTATACCCCTAGTAGCCCCTGAGGACGGCATCGAGTTCACGACGCTGTCGGGTGAGCGTGAGCTGCGCGTGTGGCAACTGCGCCTGCGCGACTTCCCGCAGCCGCTGCTCAGCATGAGCGAGCTGCGGCTGTGGGGCACCCTGATGGCTGCGGAGGAGCAACCGCCGCCCAGAGGTATACCCCTAGTAGCCCCTGAGGACGGCATCGAGTTCACGACGCTGTCGGGTGAGCGTGAGCTGCGCGTGTGGCAACTGCGCCTGCGCGACTTCCCGCAGCCGCTGCTCAGCATGAGCGAGCTGCGGCTGTGGGGCACCCTGATGGCTGCGGAGGAGCAACCGCCGCCCAGAGGTATACCCCTAGTAGCCCCTGAGGACGGCATCGAGCTCACGACGCTGTCGGGTGAGCGTGAGCTGCGCGTGTGGCAACTGCGCCTGCGCGACTTCCCGCAGCCGCTGCTCAGCATGAGCGAGCTGCGGCTGTGGGGCACCCTGATGGCTGCGGAGGAGCAACCGCCGCCCAGAGGTATACCCCTAGTAGCCCCTGAGGACGGCATCGAGCTCACGACGCTGTCGGGTGAGCGTGAGCTGCGCGTGTGGCAACTGCGCCTGCGCGACTTCCCGCAGCCGCTGCTCAGCATGAGCGAGCTGCGGCTGTGGGGCACCCTGATGGCTGCGGAGGAGCAACCGCCGCCCAGAGGTATACCCCTAGTAGCCCCTGAGGACGGCATCGAGTTCACGACGCTGTCGGGTGAGCGTGAGCTGCGCGTGTGGCAACTGCGCCTGCGCGACTTCCCGCAGCCGCTGCTCAGCATGAGCGAGCTGCGGCTGTGGGGCACCCTGATGGCTGCGGAGGAGCAACCGCCGCCCAGAGGTATACCCCTAGTAGCCCCTGAGGACGGCATCGAGTTCACGACGCTGTCGGGTGAGCGTGAGCTGCGCGTGTGGCAACTGCGCCTGCGCGACTTCCCGCAGCCGCTGCTCAGCATGAGCGAGCTGCGGCTGTGGGGCACCCTGATGGCTGCGGAGGAGCAACCGCCGCCCAGAGGTATACCCCTAGTAGCCCCTGAGGACGGCATCGAGTTCACGACGCTGTCGGGTGAGCGTGAGCTGCGCGTGTGGCAACTGCGCCTGCGCGACTTCCCGCAGCCGCTGCTCAGCATGAGCGAGCTGCGGCTGTGGGGCACCCTGATGGCTGCGGAGGAGCAACCGCCGCCCAGAGGTATACCCCTAGTAGCCCCTGAGGACGGCATCGAGTTCACGACGCTGTCGGGTGAGCGTGAGCTGCGCGTGTGGCAACTGCGCCTGCGCGACTTCCCGCAGCCGCTGCTCAGCATGAGCGAGCTGCGGCTGTGGGGCACCCTGATGGCTGCGGAGGAGCAACCGCCGCCCAGAGGTATACCCCTAGTAGCCCCTGAGGACGGCATCGAGTTCACGACGCTGTCGGGTGAGCGTGAGCTGCGCGTGTGGCAACTGCGCCTGCGCGACTTCCCGCAGCCGCTGCTCAGCATGAGCGAGCTGCGGCTGTGGGGCACCCTGATGGCTGCGGAGGAGCAACCGCCGCCCAGAGGTATACCCCTAGTAGCCCCTGAGGACGGCATCGAGTTCACGACGCTGTCGGGTGAGCGTGAGCTGCGCGTGTGGCAACTGCGCCTGCGCGACTTCCCGCAGCCGCTGCTCAGCATGAGCGAGCTGCGGCTGTGGGGCACCCTGATGGCTGCGGAGGAGCAACCGCCGCCCAGAGGTATACCCCTAGTAGCCCCTGAGGACGGCATCGAGTTCACGACGCTGTCGGGTGAGCGTGAGCTGCGCGTGTGGCAACTGCGCCTGCGCGACTTCCCGCAGCCGCTGCTCAGCATGAGCGAGCTGCGGCTGTGGGGCACCCTGATGGCTGCGGAGGAGCAACCGCCGCCCAGAGGTATACCCCTAGTAGCCCCTGAGGACGGCATCGAGTTCACGACGCTGTCGGGTGAGCGTGAGCTGCGCGTGTGGCAACTGCGCCTGCGCGAGCGCCGCCGAGAGGTAACTCAGAGACTGTTCTAGATTGATAGTTATACTGGATAGAAACAGGTGTTACTTTGCGGAAGTCCATGTTAATGTCTATTTTTTATGATGTGATGTAAATTAAATTAAAAAAAATTAAATTAAATAAAAAAAATCTACTAATATGTAGACACATAATGTAATACTGTAATAACTGTAAGTTTAATTTGGTATTGTAAAGATAGATTCGTTTGCTTTACAATCGTACATTGTAGAGTCAACATCTCCTGAAGATGCTCCGTAGTCGGAGTGAAACATGCGTTGAGAATAATTTTCGAGATTCATGTGGTGTGGTCAACATCGCAAGATACACACTGTACCACATAGATTTACCTATTGTGGCAGATTATAGCGAATTAAACTTCCAGTTATTTCATTATGATAGTTATCTATCAATCTAGAACATGTCGCCATGTCGGAGGAAAAAAGGGAGAAACAAAAAAATAAAAATCGGTCTAGGTCGGTGAAAGTCAGACTCGCGTACAAAAGGTTCCCACCACTACCACAGATTATAAATTGTTTTAGTGAATAACAAGAAGGTTGTCATAACATCACTGAATCAATTGTGAAATAACTGGCTTACATATGGCGCTAAACTGGTAGCGCCTGACAGACAATTCGACTCCTTATGAGTACGGATTTTCCTATGACCTCGACCTTGCTTCTTTCCAAATGACTTGACCAGTGCAACTATGGGAGCTTGCCTAGGTGTCAAAAATGTGTGCGTCTCGGGACGCTCGACAGAAGTGTTAACTTAAACTAATCCAAGTTAAACTATTAAATATTGAAATTGTTTAACTTGAGAAAAGCTTAGGTTATTACTTAAATTTTATGTATATTAATATGATAATGTGAAAAAAGGTTATTTATTAATAACATCTTTTATTGATTATTAATATATGGAAACGTCTGTCTGAAATACGGCTAGCGCTGTGGGTTAGAGTGAGAGAGAAGAAGCCTGCCTACTGCTGCCGTATGCGTGAGAGAAAGGGAAGCCAGACAGACTGGCGCCGTAACGCGTTACGTTACGAAGCGGTTTACCTTCCCATAAGAAGCTATCACTTCAAAATCAATGTGCAGGAATGTTTTTTTTAGTATTGCAATCGTTATATTTTACAGTTTTCAGATAAAACCGTTTCAGAAGTCACAAAAATAAAAAAAAATAAAGAAAAGTTTCACCAAATAACTGCTGCTTTCCCACACTAGATGGCACAAGACGTTGTGGTTAGCGAGTCTAAACAATTATTTTCAACAATTCGACCACGTTGTTCAGGAAAAAAATTAACTACGCATTATTTGGGCAGGGATGAGGATAATACTGGAATAATAAAGCTATATATTTTGCAAGAATTATGTAATTTTAATACAATATTTCCTTTTCAATACTATTTAATTGATCAAAAATAAATCACTCATTATAAAGTGACAGAGGTACTTAAATGGTATTCATGTAGGATTACAAGATTAATATTAGGCATGGATAAAATGGAACGTCAAAATGGAGTAGTGTCTAAAAGAGGAAAGTGGATGTTCTAGATTTAAACAATAAAGGCATTGTTTTATTAGCCATTTTAACCTTATTCGGAATAATAAATCCATAATAATTTCGGTTTTAATTTTTAAATCTTACTGTAAAAACGGAAATCCTGCACAGAGGGCAGGAACTGGTCATTTCCTTTCATAATTCTAGGTCAACGGGAAGTACCCTACTACCCTATAGGTTTTGATTTATTGGCGAGTGTAAAACTATGCAATATATGCGGCATAAACAGCCGTATATTTTGATTGCGTTGAATTAGAAGCTTGTAAACATCCATCCAGCATTTATAATATTAGCATAGATTGTATATTGTATTGTAGCGGTGAGAACGGTGACGGTAGAGCAAGGCTCGCCGTGGGGAGAGTTCGAGCTGGAGCGCAGTATGATGCCGCTCAAGTGGTACTACGATCTGTGCTGCGAGATGACTGAGTACAGCTACGCTTTCGGCCCCTGTTGGGAGCCCGTTATCGCGCACTGTAATTTGGGTATGTGGTTTCTACTTTTTCTTCTTTCTTCGTTCTTTTTAATTTCTAGACTAGCACTCAGCTACAGACTTGCTAGAAGTAGTGATGCAGCCTAAGGGGGAACGCGCTTTGAAACTTAAATAAAAATAATTCGTTTTTGTCGAATCATCCAACGCCTCACAGCGGGTTTGGAATGGAATCATAATTTACAACCTGTTTTCAAAAATATGTGAAATGTAAAAAAAAAACTTTATTTCAATGTCCTAGAACCTAGATAGTATATAGCTCTATTTTAAATACGATCAAAATGTGCTCTACCCGTCGAGCCAGTTTATGTGACCCGTAGAAAAGAAAATAAGTGCTCAAAGTTCAGTTTATAAATACAATCGACATTTGCATGTAGGTTTTCTCTGTCACGTAGAACTAAAAGTGTTTAAAGAAATTCTACCCGAATGTTCCCGAGGCCCGTTATAGAAAGAAAAACATTTACTATCAACATTGTAGCTCACAATACAATACCTTAGAATATGTACTGCCACGTCACTACCGCTACACTCTGTATTATAAATGCCAGGATAGCGCTTTTCGTGTGTCATACAACCTGAAAAAAGGCGTTAGCTAAGCAGTTCCAAGTTCCGACCTAGGAGGAACTGGGGCAGAAATACAAGGATGATTTCTTGTATTAAAAAAATAATTATCCACTTGTCCTCAGCTTTCGACCAAGTATCACGCCCATCGTTGGATCCATCGGCTCCACTAGCTTGGTGGGATAAAGTTAGGCTGCTGTTCCACGGGCGACTAACAGTGAACTGCTCCAAGTTCACGTGCTTATTACACGTGTCGCTCGACCCATACAACACAACCGAGGAAATGGAGGTCACTTGGAACGACCTCGTTCTGGATTGGACTAATGGTGAGACTAAGATTTCAAGGTCAATATATTTGACTGCTTGTATCTCGTTTGAATCTTAAACTGGATTGCAAATTTTGATGCCTCGTTCCAATATCCTTATAATCGCACACGAAACAAAAAGAAATGAAGTAGCAGGCGAATAATTGTTTTTATTTTATAATGAACATAAACGTAACATTTTACACACTCTATCTTCTGGTGACTTTTTAGTATTGCGGGAATCTTGAAGTCGTTTGCTAAATTTATATTTTGCCGAATGTTTAACCAGAGAGAAATTTTGTAATCATGTCGAAGAATTTTCTCCATCTGATCAAACTCAGAGATAAACTCCCGCCACTATAAGAGGCATGATTCTTGTACAGTTTTTGCTTCAGTGCGTACAATAGTTGTTACGCCTCACTGTAATGAAATATTGTCTGAATATCTTTCTATCATCATCCCATGCGCGGAATTTTTCTTAGCGTTTTGTTTGTCTTGCTCTTATTATAACGGCCGAAATTATAATCTATTGATCTTGTCATCTCCGCTATAATTATACTTAATAATATAAATTCGAAAGGGTGTTTGCTTGTTGGTTGATTGGTTTTTCCTTCAATTATGCCCCAACGGAGCAACGGATCGACGTGATTTTTTGCATCGATATAATTGAGGACCTGGAGAGTGGTAAAGGCTACTTTTTATTCCGGAAAATTAAGAAGCGCCCACGGGAATTGCAAAACTTATTTCACGCTAACGAAGCCGCGGGCTTTCTTCGTCCGGCTTTCGGGCGGCTTCATAATATAAAAAATCACGTCGATCCGTTGCTCCATTGCGGCGTAATTGAAGGACAAACCAATAAACCAACCAGCAAACATCGTTGTATTACTGAGGGTCGTGACCCCTTAATCAAATAACGGCAGTTGTCTTATTGGGACAATAATGTGGTGGGTTCTCACGTCCGCCGCGGGTACCAGCTAGTACCCGTGGCGGGTACGGGCTAGTATCGAACATGATCGGTGATGGTACACAGGTAAGCTCGGCTTCCTGGGCGAGCTGAAGGTGTTCGTGCGCACGGCGAGCAAGTACGACGATTGCCGCGTGCTGCGCTTCCCGGTGCTGCGGCTCGCCGTCAAGATGGGCTGGCAGAGCGTGGCCGACCCGCGGGACCACCACGCCGTGGCGCCCTGCGCGCCCACCAGGCTGCCCGAGTACTCCAGCAACCAGGTAATGCTGTAGGGGCACACATGCCTACGACGATTGCCGCGTGCTGCGCTTCCCGGTGCTGCGGCTCGCCGTCAAGATGGGCTGGCAGAGCGTGGCCGACCCGCGGGACCACCACGCCGTGGCGCCCTGCGCGCCCACCAGGCTGCCCGAGTACTCCAGCAACCAGGTAATGTTGTAGGGGCACACATGCCTACGACGATTGCCGCGTGCTGCGCTTCCCGGTGCTGCGGCTCGCCGTCAAGATGGGCTGGCAGAGCGTGGCCGACCCGCGGGACCACCACGCCGTGGCGCCCTGCGCGCCCACCAGGCTGCCCGAGTACTCCAGCAACCAGGTAATGTTGTAGGGGCACACATGCCTACGACGATTGCCGCGTGCTGCGCTTCCCGGTGCTGCGGCTCGCCGTCAAGATGGGCTGGCAGAGCGTGGCCGACCCGCGGGACCACCACGCCGTGGCGCCCTGCGCGCCCACCAGGCTGCCCGAGTACTCCAGCAACCAGGTAATGTTGTAGGGGCACACATGCCTACGACGATTGCCGCGTGCTGCGCTTCCCAGTGCTGCGGCTCGCCGTCAAGATGGGCTGGCAGAGCGTGGCCGACCCGCGGGACCACCACGCCGTGGCGCCCTGCGCGCCCACCAGGCTGCCCGAGTACTCCAGCAACCAGGTAATGTTGTAGGGGCACACATGCCTACGACGATTGCCGCGTGCTGCGCTTCCCGGTGCTGCGGCTCGCCGTCAAGATGGGCGAAAAATATTTCAAATGTAAACCTTAAATCTAAGGCATTAAAGCTTAATTAAGAAAGTACTATATTTATATTTTAGACCGTTTGTCTTTGTAACAACGCAAGGTGTCGTCCACGGTTACACAGCACTTATTAGTATAAACCTTAAAACTAAGACATTAAAGTTTAATTACGAATTTACTATATTATTATACTTCAGACCTTTTGTCTTAAGAAGAACGGTGTCGGTCTCGCGTATTCCACATTTTTACCCCCTACCATAAAGTGCTCAACTCGCCTAAAGAAATTTTCACTTCAATACTCTTGCAGACAATATATTAGCAGTCCTTATATCACGAGCCCGCGTTGTTTATGGTGTTTATGGTACACACATACGCACACATTTACAGGACGACGTCTGTAAATGTGTGCGTGTACGTAATTGCGCGTACGACTGAACGCTCCGAGAGGCACGCACACTTACGAAATATGCATGGACCACAAGTAAAATTCACACGCGCTCGTGATTTGCCTGAACTATACTATAATTTAAATAGTACTAACAACTCATAATAAAAAAAAAAAACACGACTGCCCTGCCAAAAAACAAACTAAAAAGTTAAACATCTAAATTAATCGAGATAAATTAGAATCTTATTCACATTTTTATTAAATTATATTTTTTTGTGAATCACTGGATATTGAACTATAGTGTTATAATATATTTTTGGAATCTACTCATCATTTTCTAGATGATGATTATATAGAATCTTATTTAAATTTTTTTTTCAACTTAAGTCTTTAATGCGGGACCCCATCAATTTTTCTTTAAATTTTACTAGCCTATGTCACCGGAATAAGCTAGGGATTCGAACGATACCTCATTTATCAAAATCGGTTCAGGCGTATAGAAGTTATGGTGGAATATACAAACTCACATACATACATACATGAACCGTAAAAACATTATACTCCTTTTTTCAGGCAGTCGTATAAAAATAAACTTTATCAGACAGATTCTGAATAAACTAAATCTAACCGAATATTAATTCAAAGAATTATAACAATTTATTTCTATAGGAGCACGACTCGTACAGGGCATTCCGTTCGCAAGGTCTCGATCTACACTTGAGTATGGACACCAAACCTATAGACGGGGACGGTCCTGTACTTCTCCTTTACGGAAGCACGCTAAGGTAAGACGAAAGTATTCAATACTATTCCTCAAATTATTGGTTGGTCAATACTTTTACAATATATATAGCAACTACATGATTCCAGCGTCTTCATCCACGTGGATTAGGATTTTTGATTCCCGCGGGAACTCTTTAATTTTCCGGGATGAAATGTAGCATATGTGCTAATCCAGACTATAATCTGTCTCTGTGCCAAATTTTAGCCAGATCCGTTCAGCCGTTGGGGCGTGATTGAGTAACAAACATCCATACTTCCATACATCCATACATCCATACATCCATACATCCATACATCCATACATCCATACATCCATACATCCATACATCCATACATCCATACATCCATACATCCATACATCCATACATCCATACATCCATCCAAACTTTCGCATTTATAATAATAGTAAGATAAGATAAGATGACGATAATAACATACAAACCACGCAGACGAAGTCGCGGGCATTCGCTAGTAATTAAAAAAAAAAAATTACAGCGGAAATAAAAATTTTTTTTCTCTGCTGGCAATTCGCACCTATTTTTGTGTGCAGGTGGTTTGAGAGCCTGAAGCTAATCTTATCAGGTACGACGCGACCAACGCGTCGCGGTCGCGTGTTCAAGAACATGCGGCCTCGGAAGCCGCAACTGTCGCGACACTATAGGAACGTTGCCGGCTCCCTTACTCTCCACAACTTGCAGGTGTGTGCGTGTGTTTTTTGTCTTTTTATACGACTGTCTGAAAAAAGGAGCATATTGTTTTCAGGGTTCATGTATGTATGTATGTATGTATGTATATATGTATGTATGTGAGTTTGTATATTCCACCATAACTTCTATACGCCTGAACCGATCTTGATAACTGGGGTATCGTTAGAATCCCTAGCTTATTCCGGGTGACATAGGCTAGTAAAATTTTCAAAAAAAATGATGGGGTGACCATGGTCCCGCATTAAAGACTAAAGTTGAAAAAAAAAATTCGAAAATAAGATTAACTATATCATCATCATCTAGAAAATGATGAGTAGATTCCAAAAATATATAACACTATAGTTCAATATCCAGTGATTCACAAAAAATATCATTTAATAAAAATGTGAATAAGATTCTAATTTGACTAGATTAATTTAGATTTTTTACTTTTTAGTTCGTTTTTTGGCAGGGCAGTCGTATTTTTTAATTTTTTTAATTATTACCCGACTGCGGAACGCACAGGGTTATGTGTTCAGTCTATATAAGTTTGTTTGTTCCTTGCAGGACAGCTACAGGCTACAGCCTTAACGCGTGGACCGATTTTGATGATTCTTGCACCAGATTATGCCGAGTATATCATTAGTGTCACTGTGGAAGCCGAATTTGAGAAAAAACAAAATGGCGCCCACTAGAAGCCATAATGTAACAAATTAAAAATATAAAGCCGATATACTATGGCGAGTGGGGTACCAATGAATAGGTCTTGCAAAATCATAGTTAGGTTCTCTTGATCATTTTCTTATTAACTCTCTGTATTTTTTGACCTCATATTGTTGCACTTGCAGTACACTTTTCGATGTATTTGATGATAAAGTTTAAGAAGGAAACGGACTAACCCGGAAAGATATAACAGGATTTTTCTGATTGTTTTTTGGGATTATTAAATAGAGCAGACGTCACCCGTTAATTTTATGTTTGATAATCATTTTCAATTATGGATTAAAGTAAAAAAGTGCGATGACGTCATAATAGAGTATTCCATACAAAGTATTATACTAAGTGCGCGATTTGAAGTTTGAAAAGAAGCTTCTGCCCCCTAGCCAACCTACATACGTTTCGTGTTTATTCTCTTTTTATAATCGTTATCGTAACGTAAGGTAAGCGGAGAAAAAAAAAAAGTGTTAACAAAAATAATTGTTCACGTTTTCATTCCCTTTCGCTAAAGCGGTAACGATTAAAGAAAGATAATAGACACGAATTGTATTTAACTTGGCTAGGGGGGCAGGAACTTTTTTCAAATTCAAATTTTATTCAAATAAAAATTTTACAAGTACTTTTGAATCGTCAAGTGAATCTACCACTGGTTCGGAATGTCATTCCTACCGAGAAGAACCAGCAAGAAACTCGGTGGTTGGTTTTTTTAAATAAATGTTTCATTTACAATTATTATATCAATGTATACATAAGTAACCGCTGTCCTTAGCATCGCTGGAGTGATCAAATCCATGCTCCTCTATCATTTACATAATCCTCAATAGTGTAATAAGCTTTTGTTCAGGAGCATACTTTTAATGGATTTCTTAAATTTGTGTACAGACAAGTTTAAAATAGCTTGTGAAATTTTGTTATAGAAAAGAATGCTCATTCCCACGAATGACCTTCTGACTTGTTTGAGACGGAGCGAAGGAGTCACGAGCAAACTTCAAAACGCACACTTAGCGATTAGCGCGTGCGATTTTGTATTAAATACTTGTGACGTCATCAAAAGCCATCGCAAATACCCAATAGGCGTGATGACTGATTTTGAAAAATGGTCAGATTATGTTCGGAAGTATCTACTAGTTCGAAAAAATATATTATTTCAGCAGAAAAATAAGGTTTGGTAGATAAAATTGGCATTTGAAATTTAAATTTTAAAATTCACGCCAAAACGCTCGCCGGTGTCATGGCGTCGTTTGTGACGTCACTATTGTTATTACCGATGTACTCTGTGCAGCGCAGTAAACAATAGTGTGATTGTCAAAGCTCGAAATAAACAATTGTGACGTCATTCGCTTCTTGGTGTTTAATCCATTATGGCGGATCGCTGTATTTTATACTTTTATTTTATCAAAATAAATAGCAATCTCATTCGAAATAGAAAAATAAATATGTTTTTTATAATCCATGAATCTTATTATACGACTGCCTGAAAAAAGGAGTATATTGTTTTCAGGGTTCATGTATGTATGTATGTATGTATGTATGTGAGTTTGTATATTCCACCATAACTTCTATACGCCTGAACCGATTTTGATAAATGAGGTATCGTTAGAATCCCTAGCTTATTCCGGGTGAATTAGGCTAGTAAAATTTTTCAAAAAATTGATGGGGTGACCATGGTCCCGCATTAAAGACCAAAATTTAAAAAAAATACGAAAATAAGATTAACTATATAATCATCATCTAGAAAATGATGAGTAGATTCCAAAAATATACAACACTATAGTTCAATATTTAGTGATTCACAAAAAAATATCATTTAATAAATGTGAATAAGATTGCAAAGGCTATATATGCAAATCGCTTCTTATGGAGGTAAACTCCAAAAATAATATGGCAGGGCAGTCGTATTTTTTAATTCGTTAAATTAATTTCACTTGTTTCATTAGATAAATTCATAATTTAATTGATTCTTGGTTACTGTCGTCATGCCTATCGGAACGTCGACAGGTGTTCTATTGGCAGTCGTCGTCAATGCAACGCGGTATAGAGATGCTCGGCGTGCGTGTGACGTGCGCCTCCCGACACCGCCTGTCGCTGGTGGCGGGCTCGGACTCGCTGATCCGCCGCGCGCGCGCTGTGTGGGCCACGCTTTACATGAACTGCGACCTCAACGACGCGGAGATCTGGCTCAAGACGCCTGCGCAGAGGGACTCCTATGAGGACAAGGACAGTGATGAGGTAAGGACTGCTCTACAGGAGACAGGATGGATGGAAGGGATTTTTTTATTGCAAGATAGGCAGTCGCTTGACACGACTTTTTTTTTTTTTTTTTTTTTTCTTTTTTAAATTATTATTATTATTCAACACAAGTTAGCCCTTGACTGCGATCTCACCTGATGATAAGATGGTATGGTCATGCTTAGTGCAAAGCAATGATGAGGTCTAGGTTGGTACGCCCTTGCCTAGAAGATGCTTATTTACTCTTGCCTCGAAGGTGCAATTTTTTTTTTTTCAACACAAGGTAGCCCTTGACTGCGATGTCACCTGATGGTAAGATGGTATGGTCATGCTTAGTGCAAAGCAATGATGAGGTCTAAGTTGGTACGCCCTTGCCTGGAAGATGCTTATTCACTCTTGCCTGGAAGGTGAAATTTTTTTTTTTGTCTACACAATGTATCCCTTGACTGCGATCTCACCTGATGGTAAGATGGTATGGTCATGCTTAGTGCAAAGCAGTGATGAGGTCTAGGTTGGTACGCCCTTGCCTAGAAGATGCTTATTCACTCTTGCCTCGAAGGTGCAATTTTTTTTTTTTCTACACAAGGTATCCCTTGACTGCGATCTCACCTGATGGTAAGATGGTATGGTCATGCTTAGTGCAAAGCAATGATGAGGTCTAAGTTGGTACGCCCTTGCCTGGAAGATGCTTATTCACTCTTGCCTCGAAGGTGCTTAAGTTATGCGTGAGGGGAAACTTGTGCGCTGGGAGTTGGACAAAATACTTCGCTGTCAATATGGAACGCTAAACGCCTTTAAAGATCTTTAAGGCGGTAAGAATTTCAAGATTTCAGCCCACAAACTAGTCCTTCTCATAAGATTTCGTGGTTGAAATTAGAAAATCCACCTAATCTCTTGTCAAACGATCTTGACTTACGTGTAACCTTTCTCTTATTGCTTTATTCGGGCTTCTTGACCGAGCAAAGCGAAGGTCTCAGAGTCTACTTGAGTGAATTTTCACTTGTCCGTCTGTCCGTCTGTCAGAGCCTTATAACTTTGAATTACTGAATGTAATTACTTCAAATTTAAATATAAAATGTAAACCGATGGCCTCCAGCCGAATATGGCTTAAAAAGTTATAAAAATCTTTATTTCAGAAGAAACGAATGCGAAGTAAAATATTTTTTTATAGGGTTACATAGGGTTGCGGTATATCATTTTAAAGATAATTAGGAATAAAAAAAAAGGAGGAGGAATCCAAAAAATTTTTTTTTAATTTTTCCCCTAAATTGACGAAATAGGGGGGCTATTTTTTATAGCCCTTTTATATATAGGGGCTATAATTTCAAAATGAAGATTTTCTGACGTCCAAAATTGACTTCAGAACTCTCAATTTTCTGAAAGGTTGAGCCTGAAACTTGATCAATTATTTGAATTATATCCTGTAATAATTAAACAAGGAATACTAAAATTAGATAATTATTATAAGGAAACGAAATTATTTAAATTTTAATGAGCTTCAGTATTTTTAACAGAACTTCACAATGATGTCAATAGATGGCGATCTGTAAAAGTTTATTCGTTTGTGCGCGCATCTAGACATGCTCGCCGCAGGAGCCGCAAGTACAGTCTTAGTTTTATAATTTTATTATTATGAAATCGTATGCTACGTAACACCCGCTCACCGATCGAGCTGCATTTTAGTAAAATACTGTGGGTATATGTATCTCATCCACGCAAGCGGATGACGGTTGACGTCAACAGATTCGGCGCGTTGTAATGCGTACGGTGCAGCGAATGGATACAGCGAGGTCTTAGTTCGGGGCGGACCACTAGTTTAGACGATTTAAGTTAGCGTTAGTATTAAGATTTGTACGGGAGCAGGTGATATGGCTCAACCGTAACAATAGGATGATCATCCTTAGAGTGGATGTTGTGTTGGGGGACCACTGGTCCAACCATTCATCTATGAAAGTCGTATATATAGCGTAATTCAGAGAAAACTTTGTTATTGCGATGCAGGCTCTTCGTGCGCTACTAGTAGTGCCATCTATCGGTTGGGAATTCGTATGTACAGCGTAATTCAGAGGAAACTTCGTTATCGCGATACAAGCTCTCCATGCGCTACTAGTAGTGCCATCTATCGGTCGGAAAGTCGTATGTATAGCGTAATTCAGAAAAAAACTTCGGTATCGCGATGCAGGGTCTTCGAACGCTACTAGTAGTGCCATCTATCGGTCGTTTCCCCTCAGAGCTCGTCCGTCCTGAACCCGCCCGCCATGGAGAAGTGCTACTGCCTGTCGGTGCGGCGCGTGTCGTACGGGCGTGAGGCGAGCGGCGGCTCCGCGCCCGCGCCGGCGCACCGCCTGGCCGTGCACGACCTGCGGGGTGCCTGGACCAAGCTCAACAGGGACCTGGCGTTCGCGCTCATCGACACCTACATCAAGACACAGGTGACAGCACACTCGCCCGCCGTGGAGGAGTGCTCCTGCCTGGCCGTGCACGACCTGCGGGGTGCCTGGACCAAGCTCAACAGGGACCTGGCGTTCGCGCTCATCGACACCTACATCAAGACACAGGTGACAGCACACTCGCCCGCCGTGGAGGAGTGCTCCTGCCTGGCCGTGCACGACCTGCGGGGTGCCTGGACCAAGCTCAACAGGGACCTGGCGTTCGCGCTCATCGACACCTACATCAAGACACAGGTGACAGCACACTCGCCCGCCGTGGAGGAGTGCTCCTGCCTGGCCGTGCACGACCTGCGGGGTGCCTGGACCAAGCTCAACAGGGACCTGGCGTTCGCGCTCATCGACACCTACATCAAGACACAGGTGACAGCACACTCGCCCGCCGTGGAGGAGTGCTCCTGCCTGGCCGTGCACGACCTGCGGGGTGCCTGGACCAAGCTCAACAGGGACCTGGCGTTCGCGCTCATCGACACCTACATCAAGACACAGGTGACAGCACACTCGCCCGCCGTGGAGGAGTGCTCCTGCCTGGCCGTGCACGACCTGCGGGGTGCCTGGACCAAGCTCAACAGGGACCTGGCGTTCGCGCTCATCGACACCTACATCAAGACACAGGTGACAGCACACTCGCCCGCCGTGGAGGAGTGCTCCTGCCTGGCCGTGCACGACCTGCGGGGTGCCTGGACCAAGCTCAACAGGGACCTGGCGTTCGCGCTCATCGACACCTACATCAAGACACAGGTGACAGCACACTCGCCCGCCGTGGAGGAGTGCTCCTGCCTGGCCGTGCACGACCTGCGGGGTGCCTGGACCAAGCTCAACAGGGACCTGGCGTTCGCGCTCATCGACACCTACATCAAGACACAGGTGACAGCACACTCGCCCGCCGTGGAGGAGTGCTCCTGCCTGGCCGTGCACGACCTGCGGGGTGCCTGGACCAAGCTCAACAGGGACCTGGCGTTCGCGCTCATCGACACCTACATCAAGACACAGGTGACAGCACACTCGCCCGCCGTGGAGGAGTGCTCCTGCCTGGCCGTGCACGACCTGCGGGGTGCCTGGACCAAGCTCAACAGGGACCTGGCGTTCGCGCTCATCGACACCTACATCAAGACACAGGTGACAGCACACTCGCCCGCCGTGGAGGAGTGCTCCTGCCTGGCCGTGCACGACCTGCGGGGTGCCTGGACCAAGCTCAACAGGGACCTGGCGTTCGCGCTCATCGACACCTACATCAAGACACAGGTGACAGCACACTCGCCCGCCGTGGAGGAGTGCTCCTGCCTGGCCGTGCACGACCTGCGGGGTGCCTGGACCAAGCTCAACAGGGACCTGGCGTTCGCGCTCATCGACACCTACATCAAGACACAGGTGACAGCACACTCGCCCGCCGTGGAGGAGTGCTCCTGCCTGGCCGTGCACGACCTGCGGGGTGCCTGGACCAAGCTCAACAGGGACCTGGCGTTCGCGCTCATCGACACCTACATCAAGACACAGGTGACAGCACACTCGCCCGCCGTGGAGGAGTGCTCCTGCCTGGCCGTGCACGACCTGCGGGGTGCCTGGACCAA